>APFE030137520.1:166408-203133 GCA_000404065.3 Pinus taeda
TCACGAACACTACATCCATTTGATCAAAATATTACCTCAGTTCCTTGATCGCACATCTGACTGACACTCAATAGATTATGCTTTAAGCCATCAACATACATAACATTTCCAGCTTTGACCTTTTCTTTCAACAGAACAAAACCTTTACCTTTTATGAGCGCAAGGGTGTCATTTCCAAATGAGACCTTCTTCTCCTTTTCTAAGGCATTATACAACTAAAGCTTTTCCTTATCACCCGTCATATGTTTTGAACATCCACTGTCGATGTACCATTGATTTTCCTGCCCTTCCGCATATAAGGCTATACCACATCTTTCTGGTTGCAGTTCTTTCATTCTTCATGTTTTGGCACTTGAGGCTTGTTCCTTCTGAGTTGTTTGCCGAAACCTGCTCCTGCATTCAGAATCTTCATGACTGAAGTTGTTACAAATAGAACATTCAATTTCGTTTTCAAGGGTAGAAAAGTTATTGTAGGTCCTTTTTGTGATTCCAATCATGCTTCTTCATTATTGAGCTTCTCTAGTCATGATTGTCTTATAGGCAACACATTGAGCTGCTTTGTGACCAAAGTTATGAAAAGAGAAACATTGTCCATTGAATTAACTCCTGTGATTATCATATCTACTAGTCAGATGATTATAGTCTCTATTGACTTCCATTCTTGAGGCAAATTGAGAAGGTTTTACCTGTGGCTGGTTGTAGCTTATGTTCATCCTTAAAGTAGATTGCCCTCAATTTACTTGGTAGTCTTTGTTCATTCTTGAGGTAAATTGTCCCTGATTTACCTGGTGGGCAGCATTGTGCCTTTGCAGTTGATTGTCAACCTTTTCACTTCTCCTTGCTGCATCAAGATAACTTTTGGAGGTGGAAGGCTTCTGCACTTGAGATGATTCTTCATTATATCCCAAACCTGTCTTGATTAGTGGTGAGCATTGCACTTTGATAATCTCATCTAAAGTTTCAGATCCTTTAGTAAATCTAAGATTAAGAGCTTTTGTTTTCTCAATCTCTTTTTTGAGTCCCACAAATTCACATTCTAACTTTTCATGATGTTTTTCCTTTTCAGCAAGTTGGAATTGTAGAGTATCTATGATCATATTCCTTTCTTCTAAGCAAATTTTGAGATTAGAAATCTCTTCATAGAGACCTTCTTCATCTATAGTGTTGAACAGGTAAATCCCCTCTGTGGACAGAGGCGATCCCACTAGCCCAACATGGGTCTAGCAACAATCAATCAACGCTAACATGCAGGTTCCTAATTGCAAATCAAAGATCGATGATGATGGCCTACCTGGATTCCAACGCTAGTACTTGAAGAAGAATCGTTGCTCCCATTCCTTTGCTCCGGCTGGTCACAATCCCCACGATCCTCGTGAATGGACACCTGCATATGCAAAGAACGATACAAATACGAGCATAAAATCCAATAGATGCAACTATATATCAGTCAGAAAAGATATAACTCAATCATCATTATAAAGACACATGAGTGGAACCATAATGATAGTCGTCTATTAATGAGTAAAAACAGAGAAAGATACAACCAAGGTTCTAACGCTGAACCTATTCTCTAACTGGGCAAGAAGCTACATATGCCTTGCAAAATACCTTCTCTCTCTCAGAAATCTGGCAGCATAACCTTCCTATGCTTCACAATTCTTACTATCACTCTAGCATTACTTCAGCACTCACAAAGACTCTAGCAAAAAAATCCCCTATTTAATGCATGAGGACAGTCATTTATAGATGGAGAAGGGAGGAAGATACAATGTACCAGGACGCCCATCGTGGATTGGCATTATCCCTGAAAATCTTACTCAGAATAGTTGTCATGGATAAACAATGACTCTCGACCTCTATCTTGAGGATTTTTCCCTCACAGAACTTCATGATAAGAGAGGAAAAAACATATGGGTGCGCGTTGGCCAAAAATCATAACCAAATTTAGGTGGCGCAGGTGTTGCTCTAGGACAGGGCGCCAATGGGCGTGCCCCCTTTTGAGGATCTGAGTCATTGGCGCGGGTAAAACACTGTGTACCTGCGCTACTGGAAAAAGGCCACTTTTCAGGGATAATTTGCAGAAGGTGTCTTCAGGGAACATGAAGTACATACTCATGGGAACATAATGCAAGTGTTTTTAGGTTATGTCACTGGTCACAGGTCCCGGAATGTGTCCTCCAATGTACGAAAACAAGGGTAACAGGGACGGTGACCGACGATGACAAATTACTGTGTAACATATAGCATCCAGGAAATCATCATCTTCAAAATCCATTAAAAGTCTATACTTATTACCTTGTTCATCTTCATAACTATTTGAAAGTCCATCACTGTCTTCATGAGTGTAATAGCTTTTCTTATTTACATTCTGTTTCTTGCTCCATCTAACAGGTTCCTTACCTTTGTCAAGCTTATCCTTATGAGGACATTTGGCAGCATAGTGACCGACTCTTCCACAAGAAAAGAATTTGAAGGGTAACTTACCTCTGAATCTTCCAGCACCCCGTTGAAGGTTCTTGACAAAATTTGATTCTTCCTCTTCTTCTGGCATATGTCTTGACTCATAGTAATCTCCTTTCCCTGAAGTCTTGAATGCAGCTTCTCTCTTGTCTGATGGTCCTCCTTTCCTCATTTCATAAGCAGTTAGAATTCCATGTAGCTGTGACATGGTAATTTTCTGATGATTCTCCTTTTCTTCTATTGTAGAAACTTTTGATTCAAACTTAGAGGACAAAGATCTTAGAACCTTTTCAACCACAACAACCTCTTTTATTTCTTCACCCAAGTTTTTCATAAAATTAACAATCTCATCTATACGTAGGAAATAGTTAGCCACACTTTCGTCATTATACATTCTGAGATTTTCATACTGAATTCTGAGGGTTTGAAGTTTTGCTCATTTTACCTGTTCATCTCCTTCATAGATCAGAACGATCTTGTCCCATATTTCTTTTGTGGTTTTATACTGCATCACCTTGACGAATTCTGATTGCGATAGACATCCTAATAGAGTATTGATAGACTTTGCATTTGTTTCAAACTACTTTTTTTCAGCCGGATCTGTAGGAGTTGCTGAAGGAAAAGTGTACCCTGTATCTATGATATCCCAGACTTCTGTACCAAGAGATTGAAGATAGGCTGTGACTCTTACCTTCCAATAGACGAAGTTGGTCCCATCAAAAATTGGTGGCCTGATCTATGCTTCTCTCTCGTAGTCGCTCACGATGGTAGATCTTCCTTCAAGTGATCAAGCTTCTTCTGAAGGACCCGCTCTGATACCAATTGCTGGAAATAGTACTGAGAGGGGGGGGGGTGAATCAATATTATCTGGTCAATTATTTTCTTTTCAAACCCAAAACGTATATGCTACTTCAGTTAGAGAAAACCGCGTATATACGCAACTATAGATAAGGAAACCCGCATATACCATGCAGACTTATAATTTAATATATTCTATAGATGTTGAACATTAATCTGTACATCAGAATCATATAAACAGTAACCAGTAATAGTAAAATAGAGTAGAAGACAATCACACACAAGAACACAAGATATAAGGTGGAAACGCAATGTGGGTGAAAACCACCTGCTGCAATATGTCTCTATCTTTTCAATTAGAAACTTATTTTTACAATGATTCTGTACTAGTGCAGTCCTTTACCAGTACATAGGCTGCAACCTGTAGAGAGCTACAACCCTCTCTTTTCTTCCAAGGACCATGTTTCATAAATTTTTAGACTGGATCCATGAATATCAATCAATCAACAAACATTCTCTTTTTCACCAATTAGTACTAAATCAAATAAACACTTCTTCGACTACTGTACCCAGAATATAGTAACAGTAATCACACACCAATTATGAACCCAGAACACTATAACTAAACAGCAGAAGCAACTAAAACATAATTCAAGAGACGTACGCTACGTCACTATTCAAAAACTTGCATGCATACGCTTCTGCGTCGAGACCAACCTGCATATACGCTTCTTTCACTTGCAGAAACTGTGTGTATATGCCTCTTCGTCGAGACCAAACCACGTATATGCTTCTTTCACTTGCAGAAACTGCGTGTATATGCTTTTGTGTCGAGACCAACCAGCATATACGCTTCTTTCACTTGCAGAAACTGCGCATATACACACCTTAGCTTCACTGAACCTGCGTACATATCTATAAAGGATAATTCACCCTTTCAATCATTCAAACATTAGTTAACCCAGATTATCAGATTTATAGATCAAGTGTGCGTCACATATCACAGATCAAAATCATACAGAGATACTACTATTCAAGCTTTAAGATTTTGATCCATCAAGAGAACTTATCCTTCCCTTTTGCACTCTGGTTCCTCCTTCATTCAGATCCAGATCTGCACCATAACCCAATCACTAGTATTCCAGATCTGCACCATAACCCAATCACTAGTATTCCAGATCTAGCATGATATCATATTTTCAATAAATCATATGATGCATTGCCTAATGGTCTTCTTCCTCTTTTATAGTCTTTCCTTTCACAATACCACAGCCCAAAACCACAATAGACCAATACCAAGGACCCAATACTTGGGATCAACACATCAGATGAGATACCAAGGTCCAAAACCATAGGTTCAAATACCAAGGACAAAATACCACGGACCAAAAATGAGATCTCCCACATGTCTCCACATGTACGCGCTTTTTCCCTGCATGAAAGTGCGTGTATACGCATACGCGACTTTTGAATGACTAACCCGCGTGTATTCGCGTCTTCGTCACGAAGAACCTGCGTATATATATTTTTCTTTCATTTTGAGACCCTGGACTGAGATCTGTCACTAGAGTGAGTTTCCATCAAGGACAACACCTATGCCATAGCACCAAACTTGCCAAACCTGTGCCATAATGACAACACTTTGCAAACAGTAGCTTAATTGAATTGTCGTCTTTTGATTTGAAAGTGTTGCAAGTGTTGTTTACAGTTAAAGAAAAGAGTGTCATCAAGTCTTCCTCTTTTAGATAGTCGATTACATTTTTTCCATTGTATTTGATTTGAATCATCAATTCTTTGAAGTGTTGAAAGCAATTTTCAAGTCAAAATTGAAAGTGTTGTCTAAATCTTCCTTTCGTTTTTGAAAAGAAATTGCTAAAGTGTCGCTTTGAGGAAAGATAGTTCAGATCTATACTTAGTTTTCTTTTTGTCATTCTCACATTAAGGAAACTGAAAAAACAAATACA
This sequence comes from Pinus taeda, assembly GCA_000404065.3. Taxonomy (NCBI): domain Eukaryota; kingdom Viridiplantae; phylum Streptophyta; class Pinopsida; order Pinales; family Pinaceae; genus Pinus; species Pinus taeda. Next base: position 171,631 of record APFE030137520.1, read on the forward strand.
TGCATGTGCATTTGCATTTAGACTGCATGCGGATATTGATTTAGGACAGTGCATCTTAGTGTGTGTTCTCTACTCTATGTTAAAAGAATTTTACTTCTCTTTCATTAGTAGCTAGGATTTTCATTGCTAAAAGAAAGTAAATGACTGTTTATCATCTTAGATTGCATATTTAGGAATTGTATATACATCACGTGGTGAACCTTAAAGGAAAATTTCTTAAGAAATATCAACTATAAAATAAACCTCAATGAACATAAAAACGCTTTGGAACCTAATGCACAACATCTAGAAGTCTAGGCTAGAGAAGTATTCTGGCGTCGTAAAGCCTGGTAACTATCATTTTCATCATAGGTTGGGTGATTCCTCCTCTTTGATACAACAAGTGCCAGTACGAACTTGTGCTCCCTTGTACCGTCGAGTATATATTGGGAGACCACAATAGGCTATATCCTTTATCCTTAGGAAGCTGTGTCTGTCGCCCTATCGATCGCAATGGACTGAACACAGTATTCGAGAAGATTGATTTCCGTATGTAAAAAGTATTATGTAGTTTTGCGATTGGCTTGGTAATCCCTTTGTCTAGATTTCCAGAGTAGTCACTTTCGTTCCTTTTTATAATCCTTAAAGGAAAAGTTCCATCTGAGCACTTGTCAATTCAGGCTCATTACAAGTCGAAGGCGACTAGAGTCATCTTTAGTTTTTTCTCGACTCTTAAAAATTTGAAAAATCAAGTTGTGGCAAAGCGTCATAAAATTTATTTTAATCGGAATAACATCATTGTTCCCTCATTGGTCTTAGGTTGAGAAAGTGGAGTCCACCAATCAAGGATTTCCCCTTGGGGGGAATCCTAGTCCTTTCTCTTCTTGGGGAGATGTTGGTGCTCCACACATGGCTACATTGTCCCTTCTAGGACTCATAGTTGGCAGGCCAATATGGCTTTTCTCGACCTCTATTTTTCAAAAAACCGTAATTAATCAGCAATCAAATCAACAACCAGATGATACTAAAGTCTCTCCCCCACCTTCTACTTCGTTTGTTTCTCCCTGTCCTTCTTCCTCTTCACTTGGTGAAGCTAGTAACGCTAAAAACCAAGTACCTGAGAAGAAGAAGAAAGGGAAGGAGAAGAAGAAGAAGCCAATGCCGAAATGGGGAAACCATGCATCGTTTGACGAAAATTCACACACTGCACCATTCAAACCTAAATCTCCATGTGTTATTTGCAAAGTAGACCACTATCATCGAGATTTTCCTTGCATCCCACGAATCTTAAGAGACTGGTCTCCCTGCTTGCACAATCCGGTGTCTTCAATCTCTGCCGATCATGTTGAGAGCACACCATCAACTAGTGAAAACGAAGTCAATGGATAGAAAGGAAGATCTAAATTTCCTTGTAGACTCTGTGAAGGTGATCATGCCCTCCACCGTTATCCTTTTCTAGACGAAGCTAAAAGAGTCTTGGATAACCGTCCTGCTTCACCGCAGTGACTTCCTCCTGGATACAAGAAACTCTTGTCGAGTCCATCGCTAGTTGAAAATATGACTGACACACCTTTGTTGTCGATCTAAGCACCTATCATTGAAGATAACCCTTTGAGTCCACACCAGACCAAAGTCAACAGGTGGAGACGGCAGTCGACCCAGTCTTGTCTTCAGAAGGTCCACCTTTAGATGATATAGTCATCAAAGAGAATGAAAACAACATCATTCAAATTCCTTTTGTTAACACAGAGTCTGATGAACATGGGGGCAATCTACCCGTTCCTTTACCACAGGAAGGAAGTTTGTCAGAGACATATTCGGCCATTTATTTGGTCCCTCATCCAATAAATCTAGTCGTTTCCTTCGATTGGAATCTACTAGGGAGACCCCACCTACCATCTAATGTACCATTCCGAATCATAGTACAAGCTTACAGAATGATCATGGCTGGTACTATCATAGATGAAGGGGCTTCCTTGAGTATCCTTTCCTCAACTGCTTGGAAAGCGCTTGGTTCACCATTGCTTCTGCCTGAGATTCGAAATCTGTCAGGCTTCAACAAAGGAACCAGTCGACCTTTAAGGATCCTTCCAAATTTGCCTATAACTTTGAGAAGGAAAATCATTCATCTAAACATGATGGTAGTCCAAGGGCTTCTAGGTTACAATCTACTCCTTGGGCGTGACTACATTTACAGCATGGGAGCTATTGTTTCCTCACTCTTTTGAGTGATGTGTTTCCTGTATGAAGGCAGAATGGTCCAACTCGTTGACCAGCTTTCATTCCCCGGTTCAAACATGACTACTAGTCAAATGCCATCCCTAACTAGTCTTTTTGCACAAGGAATGTCTCATCAAACCCCAGTCCGTCCATCTGATGAGCGCGAGTGATTCGGTGAATGTGACTAAACCTAGGGGGCATGCGCCTGGTCTGCTTCGGTAGGAAAACCCCAGATATAAGGTAGGTTTCCGCGTAGGATATATGACTAGTCTGACACACCCGTCCATTTAGGAAAATGGGATTAGATTGGAAAAGGATTTCCTTTTCAAAGGTTATGTGAGTGGAAGCTCCCACCATTCATCTTTTTCTATTTCGACGGACAGAGCCAAGGAAGTGTTTTGTCTACAAATGTAGACGAAACAACCTTGCTTTAATGCAAGAACTTCTGTATGGTAACCTGGAAACTCTACTTCTCTTTATACCTGGGGGCATCAAACCTTTTGTATGCAAGTGAAAAGCGATCAACGTAAATCTAACCCCGTAGTTTTTTACTAACTTCAACTGCTTAAGTTAGGTGATTGGTTTGATCAAGTATTCACCTTTGCAAGGGCCAAATGGCACTGGAAAAGTAAAGGAAAGGTTTCCCATCGAGAAGCTATACTACCTAACCTCAGTAGTTGTTTAACCCCTAGGACAATAGTTGGTCATTCTTAGCTTACATACAAAAGGCTCCGGAGCAAAGCTGCACATGGCGCAAGCTCCCTAAAAAATGAACCTACTAATGAGAGACATCCTTAGTATACAACTGGCATGAGCAATGTTTTCGTAAAGTTCAAGATCGTTAAAAAATAAACCTATTTATGAGCATATGTTCCCCCAGAGTTCAAGCTCATTAAAAAATGAACCCATTTTTGTTAAATAACCTTCGTGATCACATTACTATCAGCTTTTAAGCCTTGGTCGTGTTCTTACCATTAACTCCACTTTTTAGCTGATCATACGCCTCCACTTGATTGTTTACCCTTTTGAGGAACAACTGCGATGAGTGATTTTTTTATCCATCTTCTTTACACTACCGTGATTGAAAAGTTCCAAACCTTACCTGGAACCAGCTGCTACCTGAAAATATCACTCGTTCCTCAAAGATGAGTCTCTTTTAAGCTCTTTTTAGACTCGTAAAATATAAAAAGATTTCCGAGCAATTGGCCTCTCTAGCTCGTTAAAGTGATTGGAAGTGCCATCCATCCTCTATATTTTAACCTTTTTGGACTTGAGGGATCATTACACAAAAAGATCGAGTGCTTTTCTTTTTCAGCTCGCTAAAGTGATCGGAAAAGTCATCCCTTTCGTATTATTTTATAATTTTTCGGACTTAAGGGATTATACTATGAAAAAGGAGTACTAGAGTTTCCTTTCCATCTCTTTTCAGACTCTCTTAAACTGAAAAGGACCGAGTTCTCTTTGTTGTTAAACTCATTAAAACAATAGTGACAAACTTGTCCATTACAGACAAGAGCGAGTTTCATTGTCGCTAGGCTCACTAAAAATAGCGACAAGTTTGCTTGAAGGGCAAATTATAGAAAAAGCATATGTTATCCTCCTCAAGCTTGAAAAAAATAAAGAGGTACAGGCTAGCAATGACTGGGGAAAAATGGGAAGAAAAGTTGAAGAAATTCATCGGTAGCAGGTCGCTCTTGAACATGACACTTTCACTCCGTCACCATGATTGAGTCGGGTTGGGTTATTTCATTCACCAGTCACCACCATTGGTCCTTCGTACCATCCATTTTTGGGGTTAATGCTACAAATCCATTTCAGTGTCGTCGATATGTTCAAGAGAATTCACTCAAAGAATTCACCAACCCAGCTAACACCTCATATGCTACAATACCTTCATGCTCCGTTCTTTCATGACCGCCACCCTGAACCTTGTATCATCAGATCTTTTTCACCTCCACAAAATCATTTGCTCTGTTTCGTGTCATAGATGTGGGATTCATTAAGGACCTCCTACAATGGTTCACTTCTTGTTGACATCAGCTCATTATCCAAGAAGTTGACCTAGGAACAACCCTTTCAGTACTTTGAAGCTTGCATGCCTCAATGGCAAGTTTCTCACTTCCGACGACAGGTTTACATCAATGGCCTTCGACTGAAAGATTTTGCATGGTGTTCGAAATCTGCTCATGTATTCACACCATGTGAATTGTACTGCAGTACCTTGAGGGTCATCATCATTATCAGTGATTCCTCTCACGCTTTTCAATGGCTTACATCATTGGCTGGTAATCAGGCGACGTTTTTCCATGTTCGACATCAGAACATCTTTTCACATGGATCAACTTGTACTTCAGGCGAAGTTTGAACGAGTCTGAAGACCCCGGATCTAGTTTCATCCATCCGGGCTGCGATATATTCAAGAAAAATAAAGACATCAAATGTACATCATAGCTACACAGATAATCATCTAAGCCAAGGGATGATGGCTCTACCAGAATCATCAGTCTACCACACAGATGGTTGTTTATCCTATGTACATGAAAATGAATTTATAAAGCTGAGAATGGGAATTCCCTCCTTAGCTAGATCATGAAAATATTATGAAGATAATGTATTGTATTGTATCTTATTATAGGTCACCTTCCAGTTCGAAAAACCTCGGATCCTCATGATAAAGCATTTCTCTCGACATCAGAAAATTTACAACCTCATGCTTTAGGGGGAAACTGTTATAGACATATTTGGGCACTACAACCCCAATCACATATGTCCATAAACCAAGGGCTTCTAAACCCCTAAAAGTGTTGTTTCATACCCTAAAGGAATAAGGTCAGCTAATTACATCATTTCCCAAAAGTTCTCCCTGGAAAACTGCTCAAAACTGGTCAAAACTAGACCATATAGATTGCTCCATACTGAGGGTGTGATGCATCTCACTTGTCACATGCAAAGGGTGCAATGCATACTGAAAATCCCTTCTGTAGGGTGCGATGAGTGAGAGCAGACAAATGGCAGAGGCAGTTTGCTAGGTGGAAACCTAGAGAATCTTCTAGAAACTACTTATTTGACACTTAGCTCTCTGAATTCACTCAGGGATGAGTAAGAGACCATGAAATCTCCAAGTGGAACCAAGAACTATAAGAGAAATGACACTAATCAAAATCCTAGAAGCTGACTCACCCCCCTGCAAATATCTATATATGGATCCCTCATCCTAGAGATCCAAAGGCTGGAATTTTGTATTTTGTAAGGAAGTGTTGTTGGTTTCTTTGTGAAACATTGTATTGTTGGGTGATCTAGCTTTTCATCAGGTGAATAGGGCTTTCATGCTGGGAGGATGGTGCTGGATCAGACAGCTTGGTTGTAATCCTCTCTTCTACTACTTCTATCAATAAAGCTATTTGAGCTTTCCTCCATATACTTGTATATCTCTGAATCTTTTATTTGTGTATGCATTTGTATGGTTAATGTACATATAATCCTATATTACTTATGGTTATAGATCTCTATGCTTTGATGGTATTTTGCTTCTTTGACTCTATAGGTGTTCCTTGAAGCGGGACAAGTGAGAAGGGAATGGCGAAAGCTTTAAGAAGGGAGAGAGGAAACAAGCAAGGAGACTAGCGAAAGACTGAGGTTGGTACTCTCTACTTCTCTCTCATCTATCTCACATAAAGGAAAACAAAAGTGACTTTAAATTGTTTGTTTCTAAGATAGCTACCCATCTTAGTGGGACTAACAGCTCTGAATGGACACTAGTTTTCCCGGTAAGAATAGTCATTGGTCATTCAAACTTCATTGTAGAGTAGGATGGCATGTGGAAAGGATGTGCACTTGGTAAGCATGCGAAGGCATCATTTCCTAATGGTGATACTAGGTCTAAAAGAGTTTTGTATTTGGTTTATTTCGATGTTTGTGGTCCTAAGTCAATGGAATCTGTATTTTGGTTTTGTTATTTTGTGATATTTACAGTAACTATTCTGAGATGATCACATAGTTTTTCTTCCTCAAGGTCAACAATGAGGTATTGGGTTGATTCAAATTGTTCAAATCTCTTGTGGAGAACCAAATTAGAAAGAATATCAATGTCCTCATATCAGATAATGGGGGTGAGTACACCTCCAATGAGTTCGAGATTTTTTGTAGGGAGTAGGAATCAGGAAATAACTGATAGTGCCATACAATCCACAACAAGATGGAGCGGCATATTGGAAGAAAAATGCTATATTCATAGCAACCAAGGCAATGATCCATGATCATGATATGTCTATGTTCTTATGTGAGGATGTGTGTAACACAATTGTATATTTGCAAAATAGGAGTCCTGACAAAGTAGTGGAGCACAAGACTCCCAAGGAATATTTCACAGGAGAATATTGAAGGTGATCCATCTTTGTATCCTTAGTAGTCCATTTTATGTCCATATTTCTCCAAAGAACATGACTAAGTTGGAGCCCTCATCAAAAAAGGGCATTTTTATTTGATACAATAACACCTCAAAGGCCTACAAGGTATACATTCTAGGGAAGAGGAAGATACTAAGCAACAAGATATCATATTTGAGGTGGTTAGGACCTTCAGGAGGTCACATGGGTCAGATCTACTAATGGAAAAGGATCAGGAGAGAGAAGCTATGACTTTTGAGTAGGGACCAATACAGGGGCACAACCCTTTTCTTGAGAGGAGGAGCGAGATGTTTCTTTGAGCTCTTCTAGGAGGAGGCCAAGATGAGTTTAGAAAACCTCGAGGGATGTTAAGGAGCATGTGGAAGCTCCTTTTAGGACCTTCAATGAAAGTAGATCACCTTCCAGATTTTATAGTTATATGGCCTTGATGAGCAACATCAAGGAGTCAAAGCCTTCTACTTTTAAGGAGATAGTAGACTAGTGGGTTTGGAGGGATACCATGGTGTAAGAGTAAAGTTCCATCATGAGGAATGATATCTAGGAGATAGTATTGAGGCTTAAGGGAATTTAATGGTCACTTCTTGATGGATCTACAAGATCAAATATGTAGCTGATGGTAGTATTGCAAAGTATAAGGTGAGGTTTGTGGAAAGAGGGTTCTCCTAAAAGGAGGGAGAAGATTACGATGATACTTTTGAACCTAGCACCATATATGTGCCTTTCAATACAATCATATTTATTGTATAAATTTGAATAATATAACACTTATTGACAGAGATTATCCTGATTATACACTATTTGTGGAATGCATGCATAATACATAACCTCCTCTACCATTGACCATCAATTTGCGGAATTAAAAAAACAATCGCATGCGCACATTGAAACATCAATCACACATATCAACACAGTATGTAATGGGGAAAGCATATAGTTGAAAACCCCAACTATTTGTATATTATAATGCTAGAGAACATGTAACAATACATAGTACAATACTCCTCACAATTACTTAGTACTATCTCCACATGCTACACATAAACTAGCTCAGATCTGAACAAGTCACGGATTCAAATCTCCTCCACTGTTTTCCTGCCTCTACTGCGCAATCCAAGTTGAGAATAGATAAGATCCAAGTTCAAATTCCCTTGGCTTGTACTGCGCAATCCTCATTGGCAATCTCAATCAATGATTGTGCAAATCTCATGCACAACTATAGTCACAACTGATAGCAGTCTCACCCTTTCACCCACCTCTAACACTTGTCTCCACTAAACTGTCCATGCATTGAGTTAACTGATGTATTCTTTAGTTGATTTATGAGTTAATAATTAGTGAATTAATTAACAATTTATTCACACCACTCATCACTAGTGTATTTTTCAGTTAGACTAAATACAACTAGTTCAACTAAGTCAAACTGAACACAACTCCATCAACTCCTCAATCAACTCCACAAAACTCAATTCACTTGAGTTCTAACTGAAGTCCATCATGCAATAGCTCAACTAACCCATAGGAAAAGTGTATTTCCTTCTGGAAGTTGCATGTGCCACATCCGTAGCTCGAATTGAAGTGCTGCAAGAGGATAAGATAATGCTTATAGTCCAAATATTATTAAGAGCTAATAATATTCGACTGTTCTATTTTTTTACTGGCAGTCTAAAAATAGACTCCGCCCATATGTCTAAAAATAGAGGTCCATCTATTTTTACCAACATGACCAATCATCCATGAATAGCATCCTGCAACTCATAGACCATGATCCATATGTCTAAAAATAGACATAGTCTAAAAATAGACTTTGCGCCAAAAATAGCCTGCGGGCCCACTTAGTGAAGGCGACTTGTTTTCACTAAGATCCATCATCTTGTTGAATTTTCAACAATCCCTCTCAACAAGTTATGGATTATCTGCAACCCCTATCCTGCCTCTGTGGTATTCGAATTTTCTCCTGGTGAGCGCCTTCGTCAAGATATCAGCATCCTGATCCTTCATGGGAATGTATGAAGTAACATGATTCTCCGCTGCACACAATCTCTGATATGATGGTACTTGATGTCGATGTGCTTGGATCTATCATGAAATACTGGATTAGCCAAGAGTTTAATGCAACTCTTGTTATCACAATAAATCATAGTAGGCTCCAAGTGTGACCCAAACAACCCGACCAGGATCTTCCTCATCCATATAGCCTCGCATGCAGCTAAACTTGCTACCATATACTCGGTCTCTGCTGAACTAAGTGCCACAGATCTCTGCTTCCTGCTGTACCAAGAAACTACTGTCGACCCGATACTGAAGATCCCTCCAGATGTGCTCTTTTTGTTCGTTGGGCTCCCTGACCAATCTGCATCTGTGAAGCCACATAGCTTCACCTCATCCTCCTGTCTGTACCACAATCCATATCCTAATGTGCCTCTGAGATAATGCAATACATGCTTTCCTGCCTTCTAGAAGAGCTTTGTTGGCTTAACCATAGCTTGTGAAAGCTGGTTAATAGCATAGCATATATCGGGTTGTGTATTGACCAGATACATAAGCGACCCCACCAACTGTCGATAAACAACGGCATCCACTACCTCTGCTGAAGTAGCATACTCCTTCCGCCAACCTCCAAGAAGAGGAGTATCAATAGGCTTGTAGCCATGCATGTTGAACTTCTCCAGTATCTCTCGGGCATACTTACCTTGAGAAACAAATAGTCCATCACTGCGCTGCCAAATTTCCAATCCCAGGAAATAATGAAGGAGGCTTAAGTCCTTCATCTCAAACTCTCTAGCAAGGTCCTCCTTGCATGAAAGTATCAACAGCTCATCTCCTGTCAAAATCAAATCATCTACATAAAGTACAATGATCAGCAACTTACCCTCCACCACAATCTGGTATAGGTTAGGATCCACCTCACTCTTGGAGAATCCAAGTCTGGTGAAATAACTGTTTATCCAGGTGTATCAAGCACGAGGTGCTTGTTTCAACCCATACAACGCTCTCTTGAGCCTGCACACATGCGACTCACTGCTGAAGATCTCGAAACCTTTGAGCTACTCTATGTACACCTCCTCCTCAATGATTCCATTGAGGAACGTAGTCTTCACATCCATTTGATGGATGTGCCACCCCGTCTGCGCTGAGAGAGAAAGAATCGTCCACACTCCCTTACAACAGGTGCAAAGGTCTCCTCATAATCGATCCCCTCTATCTGTGAGAAGCCTCAGGCAACAAATCTTTCCTTGTACTTTTCCATACTCCTGTCAGCTACCTGCTTCACTTTGTAGATCCATCTCGAACCCACCATTGATTTCCCCTCCAGTCTTGGGACAATCTCCCATGCACTATTTCTGACAATCGAATCATACTCTTCCACCATGGCATCTACACATGTGGGATCCTCCATAGCTTCCTCGAAAGAGGATGGCTCAGTCACGACATATTTTCTCACAAGAGCCATGTATCTAGTGTACCGATCAGGTGACTTTCTCTGTTTGTGCTGTGCTGTAGGTGGTCCTACAACCTTCTCTACATCTTGATCTAGTCGCTCAGCTTCTGTAGTGTGCTTTCACCCTCTGATGGTTGGCGCTGCATGAGTGGTCTCTTCCACTCCATGAACTTCATCTTGTGGCTGATCCACATCCTGAAGCTCATCCTTAGGAACTAATAGCTCCTCATCTGCATGCAAGTGTGGCTCCCTCTCAAGCCAAACACTTCATGGCTTTCTCCTCCTAAAATTTGATATCCCGTCGCACAACAGTCTTGCGACTCTCTGGAAAATACACACGATAGTTTTGGGGCGTATCAGTGTACCCCACAAATATCCCAACCTCTGCGGTCGGCTCCAGCTTCTTCCTAGCGTCCTTCGTCACATGCATGTAAACATGAGAACCAAAAATCCTCAAATGGGAAATATCAGGCCTCTTACCAGAATAAGCCTCCTCGGGTGTACTCATGCCAAGTATCTTGTGAGGACAACGGTTCTGCACATATATTGCAGTATTGCATGCCTCCACCCACAAGTGAAGGGGTAGGCCATGATCATGCAACATCGCCCGTGCAACACCCACGATCGTTCTGTTATTCTGCTCAGCAACCCCGTTTGGCTGTGGGTTATGGGGAGCTATGAGCTCTCTTCGAGTCCCTTTTGCGCTGCAGAAGTCCTTGAACTCGCCAGAGATGAATTCACCACCATTGTCGCTCCTAAGAGACTTCACCTTCTTCCCCAATTCCTTCTCGACTAGTGCTTTGAACTCACAGAACTTTGAGTATGTCTCGCTCTTCTTCTGCATGAAGAAGATCCAACACTTTCGAGAGAAATCATCAACAAAGATCACATACTACTTGTGCTTTGCTATCGAAGCTACTGATAAAGGTCCACACACGTCTGTGTAAATTATCTCAAGGATCATCGTGGTGCAACTATCCTTCTCGTGAAAGGTGGCTTTCACAAATTTTCCCAAAGTACACCCCTTGCACTGATCTGACTGCGCAAGGGTGCCTTTAGAAAGCCCAATAGAAATCTGCTGCAGTATCTTCAAAGCTCCATGGTGAAGGTGGCACAATCTCTGGTGCCACAACTCGCCATCATCCTAGCTCACTGCTCCTTCTACCTTGCATGCCATTGTTGTGCAGCCATCTACATGTAATTGATAAAGGTTCTTGACTCGAACCCCTATCTTCTAGGTTTCTCCAGTTGTCTTACTGCGCAGGAAAGCCTTTCCTTCGCTGAAGACAACATCATATCCCTTGTCTTCTAACATCGCCACAGAGATAAGATTCTTCTTCAATCTTGGAACATGCATCACTTCCTTCAATACGAAGGGTTTACCAGACTCCCTCTCAAATGAAATGGTACCAATACCAGTCGCACTGTATCTACCATCATCGCCCATCTCGATGTGCACTCCAAGATCTTTCTCATCCAGATCAAAAAACAAATCTCAATCTCTTGTCATGTGAAAAGACGCACCACTATCTAAGAACCATACCGATCCCATCAAACTTGATACCAAGCATGTGATCAGTGAAAAATCTAGTTCAAACTGCGAGGTTAAGGCCTCTCCTACTGCAGATCCAACAGCTTGCTTATTTTTCTTCTTTTGCGGAAAATTTGTGGCATAATGTCCATGCTGGTGACAGTGAAAGCACTTCACCTTGGACATGTCCTGCTTCTTGCCTTTCACACCAGAATGATAAGCTTTCTTGTTCTTCCCCTTCTTTGCTTTGGCAGCCAAAGTGCAATTTTCTTCATCAGATGCCTTTGATGAAGATCTGTCCCTAGTATTCTGCTTGATCTCCTCTTGCACAAGATTAGACCAAAGTCTCTCCCATCTTGGCAATTTCTCCCAACCATTGACAGAGTCCTGATAGGAATGCCAAATCTTCAGAAGACCAAGGAGAGCCAAGCTCACCAAGTCCTCATCATCGACAGTCACCCCCACACTTCCCAGCTCATCCCGGCATTGGGTGAACTTCGTGAGATACTTGGGCATACTGTCTCCTTTCTCACACTTAATGTTTCTGAGTTTATCCTTGAGCTCCAACTTCCTTTGGTCTCTCTTGCTTTGGAATAAATCTGTCAATGATTTCCACATCAAGTATGGAGAATCCTTTCCATGCAAGCTGGATACAATGTGATCCTTCACGCCCTCCAACAAAATCCTTCGACACTTTGCTGTCTTCTTTTGCCAAGCCTCAACTTGAGTAGGATCAGTAGGCTTTGGGACTTCAGCATCTATGAACTCCTTCAACCCATTGTCATCTAACACCACCTCCATCCTGTCTTTCCATGCAATATTTCAAGCTGCCTTCAAGGGCCATACTCCAATCGCCATTCCTCGTTGAAAGACATTTTAACTTTCGACACAGGAAAACACTGCTGCAAATTTGAATGTCCCCAGCTCAAAACTAACTGTTCTGATCTAAAATTCTGAGAACAAATATTTCTCATACAGAGTTGACTGTATGGGCATTTACAGATATCTCACCTTCCAAAAGAAGATGAATCCAGAGGCTACCTGGCCCGGATTACAGGACTCTGCCGAAGAATAAATGTAATCACTTTCTAATAATAACTGATGATCAAATTTTCTCTGTACATGTAGAAATTTGAATAACAACACACTTGTTCACAGAATATAATCCTAATATACACGTTATTTGCAGAATGTGGCATAATCATAACCTCCTCTACAATTGATATCAATTTGTCGGGAATTAAAAAAACAATCGCATGTGACATTGAAACATCAATCACACATATCAACACAGTATGTAATGGGGAAAGCATACAGCTGAAAACCCCCAACTATCTATATATTATAATGATAGAGAACATGTAACAATACATAGTACAATACTCCTCACAAGACTTAGTACTATCTCCACATGCTACACACAAACTAGCTCAGATCTGAACAAGTCACAGGTTCAAATCTCCTCCACTGTTTACCTGCCTCTACTGCGCAATCCAATTTGAGAATAGATTAGATCCAAGTTCGAATTCCCTTGGCTTGTATTGCGCAATCCTCATTGGCAATCTCAATCAATGATTGTGCAAATCTCATGCATGGCTATAGTCACAACTGATAGTAGTCTCACCCTTTCACCCACCTCTAACACTTGTCTCCACTGAATTGTCGATGCAATGAGTTAACTGATGTATTCTTTAGTTGATTTATGAGTTAATAATTAGTGAATTAATTAATAATTAATTCACACCACTCATCACTAGTGTATTTTTCAGTTAGACTAAATTCAACTAGTTCAACTAAGTCAAACTGAACACAACTCCATCAACTCCTCAATCAACTCCACCAAACCCAATCACTTGAGTTCTAACTGAAGTCCATCATGCAATAGCTCAAATAACCCATAGGAAAAGTGTATTTCCTTCTGGCAGTTGCATGTGCCACATCCGTAGCTCGAACTGAAGTACTGCAAGAGGATAATATAATGTCTATAGTCCAAATATTATTAAGAGCTAACAATATTCGACTATCATATTTTTTGATTGGTAGTCTAAAAATAGACTCTGCCCATATGTCTAAAAATAGACTTTGTGCCAAAAATAGCCTATGGGCCCACTTAGTGAAGGCGACTTCTTTTCACTAAGCTCCATCATCTTGTTGCATTTTCAACATTTATTTCTTCATGGATGGATAGGAGGATACATCACATGGATGTGAATACTACCTTCCTCAATGGGGTGAATGAGGAATGGATGTATATTGAGCAAATTCGAGGATTTGAGGTGCATGAGAGGTAGTCCCATGTATGCATATTTAATAAAGCCTTGTACATACTTAAGTAGAAACCTCGTGCATGGTACTCTATGATTGATGGGTATATACTTTAGTTAAGATTTACCAAGAGTGATGCAAACTCCAACTTGTACTATGTACTTGTTCATGGTGAGTTTCTCACCTTGGTACTTTATGTTGATGATCTCTTTGTGATGGGATCAAAGAGGCTCATAGGGGTGTGCAAGGAGGAATTTTCTTCAAATTTAAAGATGAATGATATTATATTGATGCATTACTTTTTCTTATCGAAGGTGTTGTTGTAGCACAAATCGGTTTTCCTTAGGGAGGGCAAGTATGTAATTGAGATCTTGAAGAGATTCATGATGGTGGATTGTAGGCCTACGTCTATACCTATGATCACTAATTTTGAGGAAAATTGATGCTTCCAAGAGTGAGTTGGTGTTTCCCACTTTATACTGGTAATTAACTGGTAATTGATTTATCTAGTCGATACTAGGCTAGATATGTGTTTTTATATGAACACAGTTAATTAGTTTAAGATAGAGTTGAGGAGGGTTTGCTTTGTGGAAACAAAGCATGCACTCAAGTATATGCTTGGTATAGTGGGGTTTGGACTTAGGTATGTAAGAGTTATGGAGTGCAGTTGCAGGGCTACATAGATTCAGATTGGGATGGAAGTTTAGTGGATAGGAAGAGTGTTGAAAATAGCAACAAGAGATGCTAAAGATAGAAGTTTTAAATTTAGTACTACTATAAATAGCATTTCGGGATACCTTCCTATTTTAGTTAGTCCCTGAACTAAAATAGAGAAGTAAAAAATCGAATTTGATATTAGCAGTTGTTTGTAAAATAATTAATTAATTCACCATGAGTTAATTAGTTGTAGAAAATCAAACATGAAGTCTATGTGGGGACATACAACAGTTTCTCGATTGATTGAGGAATTTATCCATTAGTTAAAGAGATAAGGATGAGTTGTAATTAGTTGGCTCATTTAACTGAGGCAAGTCCAATCAGATTAATTCAAACAATATGTTGAATTAATTGTGAGTTCAGGTAGTTAATGCATGCATGCATGTAACTACTGCACTTTAGATAACTAAATATTCTCTCATAAATAACTCATGCATGTCAGTTCAGATAGAGACCCAGTTGATATCAGATGGAGGGACAATTTACTATCAATTGCAGGAATATTCCATTGTGAATATCTCTTTCATGCAAAATGAATTCTTTCCTTGAGGATTGCGTAGTTACTTCTTCAGTTTTTGTGAGTGTGATGAGGCCAATTCTGACGTGGCATCACTGGACCCCAAGAAAAACTGCACAAGGAAATAGGAGGCTTGGATGGTTTGAGGAGGACATATATTGTGTTTATTCAATTTGTGAATTGTATTTTTTGATTGCAGAGAGAGCAGGATAACTTGTGAGCTGATTCTTTTTGTAACCTAAACATATTTCCACTTGTATGATCATACAGAGATTGGGGTTTTAGGCTGAGGCTTTCCCCAGGTTACTTCTTTTGTGTTATGTGTGATTGATTTCTCATTCTCAATTATATGTGTTCTCATTGATATTTCTCAATTCGATTAAGCTTCCACAAAGTTTGTTGTAGAAGTAGATCTTGTATTTTGCTTTAGTCTATTGCATAATTTGTTGATCTACAGTGGGATTTTATACATGGTATCAGAGCAAAGGTGATCAAGGTGAAGAATAGTATGCAAGAAGGGAGAAGTTTGAATTTTGAGGTTCTTGAATATAGAAATCGAGTTCTTATCACATCTCAATTTCACCAATGGCATTCAACGGTTTAAGACTCAAATATGCTCTTGATGGCAGTTCAAATTATATAGCCTGGAAGGATCACATGGAAGTAGTATTAGAGGATAACAGTCTAAAGGATTTCATTGATCAAGAATTCTGCAAGCCAATTGATGCTACTGAATTGGCGGAGTGGAAGAAATGTGTGGCTAGAGCAAGGAGAATCCTTCTGGAGGGAGTTCAAGATCACATAGTCTCAAGTCTCCATGGGAAGGAGACATCATTTTTTATGTGGAAAACATTGAAAGATCTATATTAGAACAACAACGATCAGAGGAAGTTGGCGCTGAAAGACAAGCTTCGAAAAATCAAGTGTGAAAAGGGTGACACGATCTCTACATATTTGAACAAGCTCACCACCTGTAGGGATGAGCTTGGAAGTGTAAGGATCACAACCGCTGATGATGACATGGTGATTCTTGCACTCCTTGGTCTTCCTAAGAGCTGGCATAGCTACCAAGACTTGGTTAATGGAAGAGAAAAACTGCCAGTTGGGAATGACTTTGGTCAGATCTGATGCAGGAGGAAATAAGAAGAAGTACCAGAGATGGATCCTCATCAAAGCAAGATGATAAGGAAAATCTAGCCTTAGTGAGTAAGGCGGGGAAAGGGAAAGGGAAGGCATCTCATCCCAAATCCAGTTCTTCCCATGGTGGGAAGAAGTTTGACAAATCGAAAGTGTGATGCTTTCATTGTCATGAAGTGGGCCATTATGCTACGAATTGTCCACAGAAGAAATCCAAGAAGGGATCCTCAAAGGGGTATGATGGTGAGGCACTGGCGTCACAATTTGAGCTAGATTTCTCTCTTATCACATGCATTGTTTCATCCATGGTGGGATGTGTGTGGTACCTAGATAGTGGAGCTTCATTCCACATGTCAGGTGATAAGAATATTTTCAGTACCTTGGAGGAGAATGATCTCCAGATGCGGATTGAGATGGGAGATGATGGAAAGTACCGTGTTTCAGGTGAAGGTATGGTTGTGTTTCATAGGGAGCATGGAGCGCCCCTCACCCTGATTGATGTAAAGTATGTACCAGGTCTGAAGAAGAATCTTGTGTCTGTCGCTATTCTAGAAGATAAATGCTATGTTGTAGTCTTTAGTAAAGGAAAGGTATTCTTGAGGCATATCTGTACTGGAAAGACAAAGTGAATTGGAATTTGAGTAAAGAATCTCTACAAGCTAGAGGTAGACGAATGTGCTACATTGAGTTCCAAAGCTAAGATGGTGCAGAGCCAAGATGTTGGTGAGCTATGGCATAGAAGACTGGGCCACTTGCACCATGGAGCCCTAAAGATCATGCAATAGATTTCTACCGGATTACCCAAGGGAAAACTTGAGTAGACGAATACATGCAAAGGTTGTACCTTGGGTAAGTATGCGAAATCTTCCTTTCCATATCGAGACAGTAGAGTTGGAGCAATCCTGGAGTGAGTTCACTCAGATGTTTGTGGACCCTTCTCTACAGTCTCCACTGCTAAACAAAGGTACTATGTTATTTTTATTGATGATTTTTCTTGTAGATGCTGGATCTACTTTATGCAAAATAAGGACCAGATCTTCTTGAGGTTTTGTGAGTTTAAAGCCTTGGTAGAGAAAGAATCTGGAAAGAAAATAAAAGCCTTGCATAGTGACAATGGTGGAGAGTATGTCTCCCAACAGTTTAAAGACTTATGCGTTGCAGAAGGAATTAAACAGGAATTGACAACACCCCATAACCCACAGCAGAATGGGGTGATTGAAAGGAAGAACAAATTGATTGTGGGAGCAGCTCAAGCAATGTTGCACGACTAAAGCCTACCATTGAATTTGTGGGATGAGGCATGCAATACAACAATATACTTGCAGAATAGAAGCCCGCACCATATACTGGGAATGAAGACACTCATAGAGGCCTTTTCCGAGAAGTGACCGGACGTGAGTCACTTCTGAATCTTTGGATCATCAGTTTACTGTCATGTGACCAAAGATGCCCAGAAGAAGCTGGATCCAATAGTTGAGTTGGGAATACTTTTGGGGTACACGGATACACCCCATAACTATCGAGCGTACCTGCCTACTAGTCAGAGGAAAATGGTACGCAGGGATCTAAAGTTCGACGAGCAGAAAGCCATGTGATTATCACTTGAGAGGGAGCTCAAGTTGCATGTAGAGGAGGAACTTACAGTTCCTAAGGAGGAGGAACCTCAGATTGATGCGAAGCAGCCACATGCAGAGGATTCGAAAGTGGAGACATCCACTCATGCTAAGACTTCCAGAGATGGGAAGAAACAATCAAGGGAACCTAACAGGTTGATGTTGGATGTGCGGGAGAATGTGGGACAAGCATCTTCTCAGCATAGATAGAGGAGGTCGCCTGAGTGGTACACTGGGTACATGAACCTAGTTGGGGAGTGTGTAGATACCAAACCTTATTCATTCGAGGAGGCAGTGCAACAACCAGTTTGGGTTGATGCAATGGTAGAGGAGTATGACTCTATCATTCGGAATAGTGTGTAGGATGTTTTCCCAAGACCTCAGGGCAAGTCAGTGGTGAGTTCTAGATGGCTTTACAAGGTAAAGCAGGAAACTGATAGCAGTGTTGAGAAACATAAGGCAAGGTTTGTTGCCTGAGGTTTCGTACAGGTCGAGGGGATCGACTACAATGAGATCTTTTCTCCTGTAGCAAGGTACTCATCGATTAGATTGATATTGGCACTATTGGCTTAGATGGGGTGGAAGATCCACTAGATGGATATGAAGACAACATTCCTCAATGGGAAGATTGAGGAGGAGGTGTACATTGAGTAGCTAGGGGGTTTCGAAACCTTTGATCATGAGTTGCATGTGTGTAGAATCAAGAGGGCTCTGTATGGGCTGAAGCAAGCACCTCGTGCTTGGTACACTAGGATCGACAAATATTTCACCGGGTTGGGCTTCACCAAGAGTGAAGCAGATGTGAACCTTTACCACATCATGGTAGAAGGTAAACCATTGATCATTTTTCTTTATGTCGATGATCTGATTTTGGCAAGTGATGATCAGCTGATCCAGTCTTGCAAGGAGGACCTTGCAAGAGAGTTTGAAATGAAAGACATGGGTCTTATGCACTACTTTCTAGGCATGGAGGTGTGGTAGAAAGATGGTGAAGTATTTGTGTCTCAAGGCAAGTATGCCAATGAGATACTCGGGCGCTTTTAAATGGAGAATTGCAAGCCCATGCAGACTCCTCTAGCTGGGAACTCGAGGAAGGAGGATGATACTTTAGGTGAGGTAGTAGTTGCTACTATTTATCGACAACTGGTGGGTTCACTTATGTATCTGGTGAACACACGACCCGACTTATGATTTTCGTGAACCAGCTGAGTCAAGCTATGGTTCAACCTACCAAGTTGTTTTGGAAGGTAGTGAAGCATGTGCTAAGATACCTCATAGGAACATCTCATTTTGGATTGTGGTACAGACAAACAGAGGCAGTGAAGCTTCAGGGCTTCGTAAATGCAGATTGGGTAGGGAGTCCATCAGACTGGAAGAGCACTTCTAGAGGAATCTTCAACCTTGGTTTAGCTGCAGTTTCCTAGTACATCAGGAAACAGAGGTAAGTTGCATTTAGCTTAGCAGAGGTTGAATACATGGTTTCTAGTAAGGTTGCATGTGAGGCCATTTGGATGTGAAAGATGCTAGTGGGATTGTTTGGTCAAAGGATGGATCCAACCATGATCTACTGCGATAATCAGAGTTGTATCAAACTCTCTGAGAATCCAATTTTTCATGACAGGTCCAAGCACATTGATATCCAGTATCACCATTTTCGAGATTGTGTGGTCAAGAGGATCATGTTTTTGTTGTATGTTTCAACCGAAGAAGAGGATGCAGATATTTGATGAAGGCATTGTCAAAATGCAAGTTTGAGTTCCAGAGAGACAGGATTGGCGTTGTTGATAATCCATTTCTTGTTGAGAGGGAGTGTTGAAAATAGCAACAAGAAATGCTAAATATAGAAGTGCTAAATTTAGTACTACTATAAAGAGCATATCAGGATACCTTCCTATTTTAGTTAGTCCCTGAACTAAAATAGAGAAGTAAAAATTCGAATTTGATCTTAGCAGTTGTTTGTAAAATAATTAATTAATTCACCATGAGTTAATTAGTTTTAGAAAATCAAACATGAAGTCTATGTGGGGACATGCAACAGTTTCTCCATTGGTTGAGGAATTTATCCATCAGTTAAAGAGATAAGGATGAGTTGTAATTAGTTGGCTCAGTTAACTAAGTCAAGTCAGGTTAGATTAGTTCAAACAGTTTGTTGAATTAATTGCGAGTTCAGTTAGTTAATGCATGCATGCATGTAACTGCTACACTTCAAATAACTGAATATTCTCTCATAAATAACTCATGCATGTCAGTTCAGACAAAGACCGAGTTGAGATCAGATGGAGGGACGATGTACTATCAGTTGCAGGAATATTTCATTGTGAATATCTCTTGCATGCAGAAAGAATTCTTTCCTTGAGGATTCCACATTTACTTCTTCTGTTTTTGTGAATGTGATGAGACCAATTCTCACATGTGGCATCACTGGACCCCAAGAAAAACTGCATAAGGAAATAAGAGGCTTAGAGGGCTTGAGGAGGAAATATACTATGTCTATTCAGTCTCTGAGCTATATTGTTTGATTGCAGAGAGAGCAGGATAGCTTGTGAGCTGATTCTTTTTGTAACCTGAACATATTTCCACTTGTATGATAATACAGAGATTGGGGTTTTAGGCTGAGGCTTTCCCTAGGTTACTTCTTCTGTGTTATGTGTGATTGATTTCTCATTCTCAGTTATATGTGTTGTCATTGATCTTACTCAATTCGATTAAGCTTCCGCAAATTTTGTTGTAGAAGTAGATCTTGTATTTTGATTTAGTTTATTGCATAATATGTTGATCTATAGTGGGAATTTCTGGAAAGAGTACTTCAGGATGTTGTTTCAGCTTGGGATCAACGACGATCTCATGATTTAATAAGAAAAAAAACTTAGTGGCACCTTTCTTAGTAGATGTTGAGTACATGGCAACAAATATGGTGAGTGGTGAGGCTATATAGGTTAACAAGATGCTCTTAAGTTTATTTGGTCTTAATATGGGGCCCACGGTGATTCACTGTGACAACCAAAGCAGTATTAAGTTTTCGAAGAATCTAGTGTTTCATGACAGGTTCAAGCACATAGAGATCATATACCACTTTATTAGAGACAAGGTATAGAGAGGTTTTATGAAATTTAAGTACATATACATAGAGGAGAAGGTGGAAAATATTCTCATCGAGCCCTTGGTGAAGGGGAAGTTTTTGTTCTATAGGGACAAGTTGGCGGTGGTGGAGAATCCCTTCCTTGCTAGGAGGGAGTGTTGATTTTATAGCTTCAAAGGTTTTTTTGCATAGGCATCGTGTCTTGTCATGTAGGAGAGAGGTCCCCTTTATGTGGTTGTTTTAGAAGAGAAACTAATATGATCTCCATCATAAGGTTTTAATTGAGGAAAATTACATAGATTGATTATTTTATTAATGTATACTTTGGGCTAATTTTTTTTCTAAAGATAACTAAATAATAATTTAAGTGACTTAGATCTAATTCCATAATTGATCAAAGAATCCTAAGATTTAATCCTAACCCTTTATTACTTTCGATATTATGGATTTGGCCAATGGAGAAATTATAAAGAGAACCCAATGGAGAGGATGAAGACACATAAGAGAAATCTAGAGACAATATTTTTGAAGAATTTGCATGAGTTATAGTGCATATTTGGTGAATGAGAGATCCATAGGCTGAAGAAATAAAAAAAATGTGCAGTTGTCAGCTTGAGTGTGCAAAAATTTGTACATGGAGCACACAATAGGAGGGCCAATATCCACGTGAGGGTAAGTTCAAGGTTTGTTACAAGCTTAGAGAGGTCTACAAAGTTGATGCCAAGTTTTTGGAGTAGTGTCGCAAGTGTGGGGAGGCCAAGAGGTTGAGGCCGCACAAATGGAGGGGTTGAGTAGCCTCACAAGGGCCAAACTTGTGAAAGGAAACCAACAAAGTGCATGATGAATTTATCAGGGGAAATTTCCATGTTCCATTAGTTGTGTTTTTATTTGTACTTTTAGAAGTTCATTTTCCTTAGTAAGGGAGCCCATAATTTATCTAAGAAAATTTAATGAAGAGAGATTGGAGGGTTAAAATTATTGTTGTTATTATTATTTTTTGTGTTATTTTTTACTGCTATTTGTTGAGTTAAAGTGCTAAAAAAATTTCTATTTGTATTTTTCATATTTTATTTTCTGTACAAAAATTCATTTACTAGGTAAATTAATTTTTTAGGGTGAAATAGTTGTGCGAGAAAGACATTTAATATGAAACTAGCACATTAAATAAAACATGAAATTCCTATGAGGGATTCCCTGCTTGAATTATGTTAGTTGATGAAACCAGTGAAGAATCCCTCAAGTTGAGTCAAGAAGATCACATGGAGCTTAGTTTTTTGTTTGTCTTATGGACGGGGATCACTATAGAAAAGGGGAACCATTGAGGGACCATAAAGTGTAGAGAAGGAATTTATTTTTGTGTTGTGTAGGACTAAAGTGGTTGTATTTTGTTGTATGATTAATAACCCAAAATCGATGCTTGATAAGTAGTGTTCATGTTTTTCCTAAAACTGAAGGAGTTTAGCCTTCATACTCTATACCATGGGTTAACCTCTTGTTGAAATCCCTGAGTGAATTATCCTTTAGACATCAGATCTAGGTCATGGATGGAAAATTGTAAGAAATAAATTAGTGCAACAAAGCATATGGTGGGGTGGAATGTGGGTCACCCTTCATCAGTTGCATATAATGAATAAAACATATTAGATAAGTACCCATGTGGATTTGTCTCCATGATGTGAATTATGTTAACAAGAAAGAAGTGATGTGCATGAGCTATGTCAAGTGTGTGATTTTTTGTTAAATACATATTATGGCTTATGTGATGACTTTGTAATTGTTCATATGCCTACTTGTAATTATTTATGAGCTCATATGACGTATGTTATGCTTCCAAATGAATAGGATTGATAAATCTATAATCTTAGTTATTACTAAGTTTTTGGCAAAAACTAGTTTCATTTCAACTAAGAAATATGGCTAAAAATATTGGGGAGGTGTTGTAGATGCTACAACAACACCCAAACTTTTGGGCATATTCAAAATTTTAGGAACCCCCCTCCACTTGCCTTAAGCCATTAGGGTTATGATCAAGTTTTCAATTTGTCAATCTCTCCGTGACCTATTTCCATCGAACCCTATCAATCCACATGCTCACACGATGCATATTGCATTCATTCATCACTTTTCAGCTCGATTATTGAGCTCATGATTACATTAGGTTTTAGGGTGGTTGGTTTCTTTAATGATACATAGTCCTAAAATATGTGTTGCAAACAGTGGAGGTAGTATGTGTGGATATATGTGACTTCAATTCAACTTTCATAATGTGCACCATATTAAGGTTTGGAAGAAACCCTAAATTGTCAAAACAAAGGTTCCCCTCATGTTTTTGACCTAATTCATATACCTCTAAAGGCACATTCTTGTTGACAATACATGACATCATGACAAGAATAATTTATTTTCATATTTCCATAGGCTCATGGTTGGTTCCCCATCTCAGCATGTGCATTAAGTTTTGCAACAACTGTTGTCTCTTTTGAAACCTTGTCTCATCGTGAGCATCTTAAGTGTTATTTTCAAGGCTCAGATTAATAAAGAGATCCCACTTGTTAATTGAAAGTTAGTTTTTTGTTGTGACAGATGTACTTTGCTTAAATAAACAGTTGTGATACTTTAGATACCACATTGATGGGGTGAAGGTCTCCTATACCTTGTGGAATTCACTATGACCAACCTTTTACTTTCCTTGTTTATTATTAAGTATTTATGGTTGAAATGCATGTTAATGACCCCACTAATGAATGTGGTATTATGGCATGCAGGGAGAAAAAAAGGAGCATACCACAAGTTTCAGACTAAAGCATAAGAGCCATTGACAATGGCCCATACACCTAGAGCTTCCATTAATTATTATTATGTGTTTGGGCCAATATATCGATACTATATCGCTTCCCGAACTCAAATGGAAATTAATTGTATATCAACACATACACTAATTCAAGAGGTATTGAGAACTATAAAAATCGGCACGAAACGATTACAAAGGGAAGGATACATTGATAGTGCCTTAAAGGAAACTACCATCAGCACTAAAGCAAAGCACACTAACTCCATGAGCCTATCCGAGGAAAGGCACAATGTACTCCTAAGTGGGAGCCAGAGGGCACACCCTCTAACACATTGTATGGAAGGATCTATGGTTAAACTGAAAATTTATGTATGCCTCTTGATGTTATGCATCATGGTGAGACAAGACCATACGGTAGTGCATAATACACTCTTATAAGGTTTCATCCAGCTTGGAAGGAACCTCAGAGGAATCAATAATTATTCCATGTTTAATGGTGGGTCACGCTACTTTGAAGAGGAATGCGACATGAGCCTTCTGGAAATATTACTAAAAAAAAATGCAGATGAGGGTAGCAAACAACACCCCAGATGCTAGAACGTGGAAATTGGCCAAGACTTATCACACAAAATCAATAGTGGTTATATTATTTGGAACTAAAACATCAATCCACATGAATAATTCTCTATCATTGCATGCGTCATATACACTGGAAAAATTGGTCTGATTCCCAATGCATGGAAAGGATTGGTGTCGACAGCATAGGAGGTTGGAAGATTATTAACCAGTGTTGGATATGAGAAGGCAGTATTTTTGAACATAGATAACCTCAAACATTGGAGGTTGTTGTCATGGTGCTAGCCACAAGAGTAAAATTATTTCCCGTCATTAGGACCAAACACATTATCATGTTGCTGATGGGGACCAATACATGTGCCCTAAATAGTGTCACCAAGCGTGAGGCTTATTAGAGGCATACATGGGGTGAAAATGTAGCTTACACCAACACCTAGAACAATAATTTATTGTCTTGGGATTATGATAATTTCTCACATCATAAGTTTGATAATGGTCAAATATTGAGGTGCTAGAAGTATGAGTAGGTAATTTGTATGGGAGAGAGCCCAACTCCAAACCAGTTTGACGCTCTACTGCAAACAAAATAATTAATCCAAACAACATACATGAATAACAAACTATTTGGGGAAATTGAGGTTTCCAAATCACATCTTGATGTGTGATTTAGTCCTAGTTCAATGTTCTTGTCTACATTCTCTTTTGATAGAACAATCAAAATCTGGGGTTCAAACAATCCAAATTATATCTTATGTACCTTTTCTGGCTTGTAATGTCTCTTGATTATCACCCGAATAATGAATATCACATTTTGTCTTGTTACACAGGGTGCATGCACAATATATTTCAAGAGTGTTATGAGCCGAGTGCATTTTCAACCTTTTTCTTGGTAGGTATTTTTCTACAATGACTGAGAATGCTGTGCCAATATCCAATATCAAGACTGAATCTTGCATACATTTTGTACAGAGACATACAATTCTCATGCACTATGTGTATTGGGATGCAAAATGAGATTATGGGGCATATTTCCATCCCAAGTACCAACCACTTTTGAGCATTGGAATCTATCAATCCTTGAAGCTATGGGATATGGACAAGAATGAGAGTATAACCATTCTTGCTCTTAAAGGCCCCATTATCGCATTAACTGATTTTGAGGCAACATGGATGGTTCCTTCTGCAAATAATGACAAGAAGTGTGACTATGGCTATTTTATTAATATCATGGGTTGCAACATCACATTGACAAATCAATTGAAGCAATAGAAGGATGTGATTCAATATCCTTACTGATTTGCGACTTTAGATCTCAAATTTGCAAAGGATATCTCTATCTATGCACCGAGAAATGAAACCCTCATTTAAATGCGACAAATCACATTTCCTATATACAATATTTTCCCATCAGTCGCTAAGTCACACTCCAAACCCTCAAAGAAGCAAGTGAAAGCGTGACCTTCATTCAAATGCGACTATGCGACCTCCATAAGATACAATTTTTGAATGCAACTAGTCGCAGGGTCGCATGATCATGATTAAGGGAGCCAAAAATCCTTGCGACCTCCTTGATTCTGTGACCTTGTGATCTAGCCCGTTTTATGAGATACATAACGAATATGGAATGTGACTTGCATGTAAATCCAACTATGACCTCCTCTACCTTTCAAAACGTGACCTGGCTTATGCAACTACTCACAAGTCACACTCTCCACTTGTGACTTGTGAAAATAATTTTAATATAACAAAGGCATGAATATTAAGACATTTTCAATTTGCATCAAGCCCAGTGAAAATACCAAAATATTTTCTATCTGGAAAAAACATCAAGTCACCCAAGTGGGAATATTAGCTTTATACAATTATCCATGCTCACGGATGGGATTTGAAAGAATGTGGAATTTGACTAAAATTTTCAACAGATCCAAACCCATAGTCTCATCCGCACCAATTATGTCCACTGTATTATCTATCAAGGAATTTGAAGAGTGGTTTAAATCAGGTGGACGACTTGGTGACTTGGACTCTTATGAAAATGAAGGACATGAAACAAAACTGAAGTGGTATAAACTATTAGTGAATGTCACATTGGTTATGCTTCTTTGAAAAGCAGTCGTAATATACAAATGCCAGATTGGTTGCCATGTATAACCCCGTTGATGGACCAAAATGACCATATCAATGTTATAAGGGAGACCACTCGGTCGAGAACATAAAGTAGCTCATTTTCCATTTGGAATGGTGGTTCCGACTAGTTAAACTAGGTCCAGTTACCTTCTCTCTTTCTCAGTTGGATTATAGTATGTTTATTACTTTCCAATAGAGAAGAGACATTAGATATGCCCTCTTGTAGAGCTCATGCAAGAAAGTGATCCTTAAGCTGGATTAATGGCTCCGCTAGGCCACCCTAAAGTTCTCCCTTGTGTAAGAGGACTTCTAGAATGCAATAATTAAAACTAAATGTAGATATGCTCTAAGTAATAGAAAGTAAATCCTAAATCGATCTAGATTAAAATAATTATTAGCCCCCCTCTCAACCAAGAACAAGGTAAAATGGGATTTGGACCAACTTTGAATAAAAATGAAGTCAAAAAGCCAAGGAAATAGTTCCAAGACCTCTTATTAATTCAAGGAAGTATATGTATTGAGCTATCTAATCAATAGTCATGAGATCTATGGTACACATACATCCAAATTCAAACTAAAACATATATATGACTACATTAAGGAAATATTTATCATAAATCAATCATTATTAAAACCACGATAAACATGTCACGAATTTGATAAATAGTTAACAAGTATACCTTGTTTATCTATTTGATTTCCGAATTTAACTTGACAACAATTAGAACCATGATTAAAAGATAGCTTTCAAATGATTAAAACAAGCATGTATTTAAATGAATTCACAATAGTGCAAAATCTCAAAAACACATACTTATCTGGATCAAGAATTGCCTCAATTCTTATTAATTGCAGGCCACTAATCAACTAAAACATACATATGACTGCATTAAGGAAATAGTTATCATAAAACAATCATTATTAAAACCAAGATAAATATGTCATGAATTTTATAAATAGTTAACAAGTATACATTGTTTATCTATTTGAATTTGGAATTTAGCTTGACAAGAATTAGATCCATCATTAAAAGGAAACTTTCAAATGATTAAAACAAGCATGTATTTAAATGAATTCACAATAGTGAAAAATCTCAAAAACACATACTTATGTGGATAAATAATTACCTCAAATTTTATTAATTTCAGGCCACTAATCAACCTCTATCTATGACAATAGTGTAAAAGAATTAAAGAACTGATTACAGTCATTGAGTGCATGAAATTCTCAGAAAGTTCAAAATAGCATGAAATTTTCAAAGTTGAAGTACCTCTATTTTAATCTCCATAACTCTAGTCCAATTAGCTAATTCTATACAAAAAAAAAAATTCTCCCTCTCTTTGCAGAGAATTTCCTCCCCAAGTTTCAGATTTGGAACCCTCATACAATTCTACAAAAGCCATATTTATAATCACAAAAAAGAATTAAAATGAGACAATTGTTGGAGAATAAATTTGCTCCAATAATTTTGATTGGTCATTTTTTCTCTCTTGCTCGAGCAATTCCATTGATCCAAAGCTTCTCTTCCTTATCTTCCCAACTGCTATGTTGCCAAAAATCAATTGAAATTCAGAAATTAAAACAGATTTGATGAACAAATTCTGGGCAATTTTGACTGCATTATTTTCTTATATTCCTGCCATTGCAAGAGATCACTGAGATTTTGCTTGGCCTTGTCATATTTATTTTCCATTTCAACCAATTCATCGGTCAATTTAGAGCTTAATATTTGTTGCTCCTGCATTAAGCTCAATTTCTTGCAAAATATTTGTTGTTTTTTGACAACCTAAGCGAGGAGTTGAAGAGCCTCTTGCTTAAACTTAGTAACACTGAGAGATCTTGATTTTATCTACTCTAAACTTTGTTGTAATTCCTTTACTTGATCATCTCGTTGCTTTATTTTCTCAGTGTACTGATCTTTGAATAACTCAATTTGTTTTTGAAATTTTATTTGTGTTTGGGTGACTTGTTGCTCGAGTTGTTGTATTTTATCATCTTTATATTGAACAAATTGTCTGATATGATTTTCGCTGTCAATAGTGGACAAAGCATATGCTCCTGCATACTAAGATATTTCCTCTATTTTTGCATGTGGAGTTGTCGTATTACTCCTCCAGAGAAGTTCTAAAGAAACAATGTTTGTAGGAGAAATTTCATTGTTGACTTTCCTCTTCTTCTTGCCTTTTTTGATATCTGCTTTCTACTGTGAATGATAGAAGACTTCAATAGGAGGGATTTATTCAACATTTAGTTGAATTTCAGTAGTAGGATGAGGTGGAATGATTTCCACATTGTCCCGAGTATTCAGAGGGTTCTTATCAAGATGAACATAGTGCATAAGGGTAGTTTTTGCTGACTCAGGAGTAGCAGGAACAATTTGTTAGGTAGCACCCCGATGAAGGGGATTCTTTTGGTTGTTAGCTTCACCTATGTATTTCAAATAGTCATCCCATTCCTTATTCATGTCAGTTAGAATAGGATTAGCTGAAGAATATTTCTCAGTATAAGAAACTTGCATTGGTGTATAAATTTGAGGTGTTGATTGTGATGTGGAACTATTGGTCTTTTCAACAAAGTCAACACCTTCAGGAAGCATAAGCAAATGCATTTTCAATGAGGACCATCTAAAATATTTGTATACCATGAAATACTGAAATTTCTCTGGTGACAATTGTGTGGATTTAAAATAAATTGATTCATAAGTCAAAGCTTCATAAAAAAAATCATCATATTCATTGTTCTCATGAACATAATTTTTAATATGTGCCACATCAGCTACATCATGAGCCACATTGGAAGGATAAAAATCTCTAAATGGAATAGTTGTGAGCTTCGATTCATTTAGGGAAAAATCTCTTTTTCAGCATGTTGATAGTTGGCGAGAGCAAAAATACCAACCTTCAAAGTAAAATGAGGCCAAAACGTTTTAGAAGCATTTTTAAGTTCAAAAGTAATGCAATACCCACAATATGATAGGAAATTTCTCTAGATAGAAATTTGTCAAGTATATAAAGAGGAAGGACATGAGGGTATCTAGTACTTCCATAGATTCTGGTGTATGTGAATAATTCTTCAAAACAACGAGCCCCAAATCTCATAAGGTCATATTTTGTGATGACGGACATGCTTGGGGGTTCAATATTAAAAATAGCATGATGGATAGGAATCATGAACATATGACAAATGCGGTAAAAATATTCAAAATAATTATCCTCCCATAGAATACTATGGTATATGTGGATGGGAAGAGGATTTGTAAGTGTCCATTTCCAGCCCATGCAATGAAAATTGAGGAAGAAGTAGATGACATCCATGATATAACCTGACATATAGAAAGGTGGCACATATTCAACAGTCTTTTTGGACCATAATTGCAGAACATGTTTTCATGTTATGTGACAACTTTTGGCCTAATCATAGACATATCCATGATAGGCATTGTCGATTAAAGGAACCTAGTTCTTTGGGAAATGTGAATTATTTTGCTTAGCATAAAGACGACAAAGCATGGAAGTGACATAGAAAAAGGGGGGGGGGGGGGGGGAGAGGAGAAGAACTGCATATTTGTCTGAGGCTTCTACTTTAAACTTATTATCATTTCACATCCACTCATTAATTGTTTGAGGAAATTTGTTTTTTTCCCCTCCACATTCCTCCTTAACATAATTCTCCATAAATTGTGCATTGTATTCAAGTTAGGGTTTTGAGAAATAATATATACCAAAAATAATTTTGGTTCCAAAAGAACCAATTTTAATGCCTCTACAGGTGGCAAATAACCCTTCACTAATATCAACTTCATCTAGAGCCCAGTGAATCATATATGTATAGGGCATTAATCGAGGGTGTGTTGCAACCTTATGGAGGTGAGACCTAACAGCATCATTGATTGTTGCAGACGAAGACTTCAAGCCGCCCTGGTCTACAGTTGATACTATTGCTACATCCTATGACGTATCCTACATTTCCTCTTCAGATAGCTTATAAATGGAATTATAGGATTTTGCTCCGAAATCTGTGGTATAAACTATATATGAGAACACGAAGGTTTTTAGTAGATTCTCATTAACCTCCTCTCTGAAAGGACCAATTGACGCTTGAGCAGGATCTTGCTTCTCACCTTTTTCCATATCAATTGGCTGATAAAAGCTCCATTTAAAATTATGATGTTAACAAAACAATGACAAAGTTAAGGGAAAAACTACCGAATATGAAGCAAAATCAGGAATAGTAATAAGTTGAAATGTAATTGCCTCTTACCACATTTACCCACTTTTGATGGCTTGCTCGAGGTAAACATGATTTGAGGGTCACTATCATATGACTCAAACTCCTATGTGACCTTAAGGAAATGGAGTCGACAACTGAAGACCTTACCGACTTCCCTCAGGTGCCACAGGATCTCCAATAGTAGCCCAACCCCTACAGGTGTGCAACCCCTGAGGAAACTCACTTTTTCCCTATCCTCGAGGCCCAGTCGCTCGCATGCAAAGGCATCCATGTGACTATGGGTTCCCAACCACTCCCATAGGCCTACA
Source organism: Pinus taeda (assembly GCA_000404065.3). Lineage (NCBI taxonomy): Eukaryota > Viridiplantae > Streptophyta > Pinopsida > Pinales > Pinaceae > Pinus > Pinus taeda. The sequence continues at coordinate 202,566 of APFE030137520.1, forward strand.
TAAGTGCGAATGTGGCCTTTTTGTGCTAGTGTTATGCTAGCGATTGCAGAAATTAAGGCTACTTTCCAAGGCTGGGGTTAAGCCTCTACCGAGAAATCCATGAAACTTCCATAAATCATAAAAGACATGAAGACAATGCTTGTAAACAAAAACTGGAACCAAGACTTGAGCTGACCATCTATAACCGAGGCTGACATTCTATCAAACACTTGGTAGATATGCAACCTACAGGTCATGAATGCAAGTATGAACATAGGGGACTGAAAACTTGTCTGAGATTTAACAATAAGGGTCTCTACCTTCTCACATTAGCTGTCATAAAATCAATTAGGTCTTGCATCTATTAGTTATTTAGTTACAAGTAAAAATATGACTATAGCCATGACTGAGAATTGACATAACCATGCTTATAAACATCATATAACCAGATAAATAACAATAAGGGAATAGCCATTAAATCCACATAATGTGTTGGGTCCCTATAATACTGGTGATTACCCCATTACTATTGTAGTTGTACCCCTTATTAATATTTTTGTGCCCCTATTGCCCCCATATTGTTATTACT
>APFE030137520.1:229442-249046 GCA_000404065.3 Pinus taeda
TTGGTTTTGGACCCTATGTTAGGTTGGGCGGACCCACCTATGGTTTTGTGCATGATTTTCGCACATGTTTTTTGGGCACGATGGTTTTCGGTCCATGGTTTTTGATGCTTCTGCAAGTATAAGTATGTATTGTAACATTGAAAGGAACATAATGAAAAATCAAGCTGGTAGTCCCGGTTTTGGGATCCAGTGGGAAATCTCTGTGTATATGTGTTTTATGTGTTATGCTCTCGCATTTTTATTTTTCATGTGATTCAAAATTCGTATGCAGGTAATTTCTGTACGGGGTTAAAACCTACAACTAGAACTGGCGGGAACAACCAGAACTGCCGGAACTGCTGGGAATAGTCAGAACAGTCAAAACTGCCAAAACAGTCAGAGCATCTATCTCCAAAGCAGAGCAGCATGCAAGGGATAGCTAACTAACATTGGGACAGTTGTATGGTACTTTGCAGCAAATACACCAAGCATGCAAAGGACAACTAGCATGCAACAACAAGCATGCTAAGGACAACAAGCATGCTAGGGACAACAAGCAAGCAAGGTGATGCCAACATGGTGCAACAATGGCACATAATGCAGTACAATGATGGGTATAATCATGATTAATGAAGCGTGATGAGATGCAACATAGTGATGATGGGTGCAGCATGGTGCAACGCAGTGAGGTGCGGCATGATGATGAAATTCAGCACAAAGATAGGTGAAGGAGTCACCTTGGAGAATTAGTTGAAGTAGCATGTCCCAACTGATCTCATGTATCATCTTCTTAGAGATGATCTATGCTCTTATCTAGATAAGTCAAAGTGTTGAATTCTGTTGTAAACGTACTATCTCTCTCTCTCTCTGCAGAAATATTGAAGAACATATAAGAAGAATTGATCAAGGGTTTTCCCACATTGGGGTTTGTCCCTGGCTAGTGCCACATCTTGTGTCCTCTTGTCTTGGCTTATCTTCTGCGATTTATGTTTATGTTCTATCTGCATTTTACTTTAATGTTGATGTGATTGCTAATATGGAAAAGATATTGAGCTAACTGTGAAAATTAAAATAAATTGCTCTAAGCATAGAACATACCTAAAATTAACATGGTATCAGAGCTTAGGTGAAGACAATTCCCAAGCAAGAGTGAAAGAGAAATCGCTGAAGACAGTTGGGAAATGACAAAAGGATCAGTGGATTCCTCACCCCTCTTCAAATTCACCAAGGGTGAAGTTGAAGCAGAGAATTTTATCAGAATAGCGCAGCAAAAGTTTCTGATGGCCTACCTAAATATCACTTCATTGGGAAGTCCAGATCTAAGGGTGGAAGGAAAGGCAGATGCCTTGGTTGCAATAAGTTCGGCCATGATGTCAAGGAGTGTTTGAATGGTAGAGACACATCTCTTGATGAAGATAACAATCATTCCAGGGACATCTTCAATGATCAAAGGAATGACAGGTAATGCAAGTCATCAAGGAAATGGTCGACTCTTCAAAGAAAGTAAGGAACCCCAGGTATGAAGAATCAAATGTTGTTTTTGATAAGATAAAGAAGCGTTATCTTATACGGGCCCTCTCCTTTAGGTTCTTTGGGAATATGGCTTATAGATTGTAGTACTTCAAGGCACTTCATCGAATAGAAGGGTGCACTCTCTAATTTCGTAGATATGGAAATAATTGTGGGATTATACTTGGAGCTGATGCCACCTGTCCTAGAAAGGGTGTAGGGAATGTTGACTCTCAATTGAATAAGGGTAATTGGATTCATTTACATAATCTCTTTTATGTACCTAATCACAAGAAGAACTTGGTGTCCATATCGGAAATGGAAGTCAAAGGTTTCAGGGTGGCATTCTTTGATGGAAAGGTACGTGTTAAAAAATATAATTTTCAAAGATGATTTTTCTCATGGGTTCAGGGTTGGCAATTTGTATCAAGTTGCAGGATGGTCCATTGATGATCATGTCAATTGACATATCGTATCTATAATACCGGAGGTCTACCTAGGGGGCCCTACCTAATGTGAGTCAAATGGTGATAGGGATGTCTGAATTCAAGTAGAGCATGAAGGTACATGTCTAAGATGTACTGAAGGAAAATATTATAAGGTGACCATTCCCCTCATGCAACAGGTCCATGGGTTTGGAACAACCCGAGGAGTTTGAGATTCATGATCAGGAATCTCATGTAGACAGGTGTAATGAAGCCCTCTATGGCTTGAAGTAAAACACCCTGGGCGTAGTATGAGAGGATTGATAGCTGTCTAATGAAGCTGAGATTCACTAGGAGTGAAACCGATCCAAACCATTACCCGAAGGTTGTGGATGATAGACCTCTCATACTGGCACCTTATGAGGACAACCTATTTTTGATAGGTGCAGACCCTCTCATTTGTAGAAGTAACAGGGAGTTGGATTCTAGATGTGGAATGATAAATTGCAAGCCTATGACTACCTCAAGGATCTTAACTTTCAGAAGTTATATGGTAGTGATGTCGGACCAAATTTTGGAAATGCCTTTGAGTTTCATAAACTCATTCACGTTGATGTTCTTGGTGAACTTCTGTCTAGACATATGTTTTGTAGTTAGCATGGTGAGTTCATATTTGGTTGAGCCTCACTGGATTGGTGCCAAGAATCTTCTAAGATATCTTCAGGGCACAATCTCTCATGGATTGAGATACACTACTAGAAATATGAAATTGCATGATTATTCGAATGTTGACTGGGCAGGCAGTGTGGAGGATCATTAGAGAACTTCTCAGTGCTAGTTCTCTTTGGATTCTGCTTTGATATCATGGATGAGCAGGAATAAAAATTCGGTTGCCATAAGCACCGCCGAGACCAAATACATAGCTACAAGTATGATATTGTGTGAAGTTGCATGGTTGTAGAAGATCTTAAGTGAGTTGTTTGTACACATGATGAATACCACTGTGATTCTCTGTGACAACCAGAGGGGTGATTCGATTATTGAGGAATCCCATATTTGATGATTTCTTCAGCAGATAGACATTAGATATTTCCTATCTATGATATGATAAGTTGATGAGTGAGGAGGTTCCATCGCATTGAGATTGATGTACAGGTCGCAGACATTTTTTCAAAGCCTCAGGGAAAGGTCAAATCTGTGACCTTCTCGAATGACTTGGAGTTGTTGAGAGAACTTCTTATAAGGGTCCTGCATGTTGCATACATTGGGCTTTGGGAGCTCTGGGGAGCTTGGGGTACTTACTGGAACAACATACGACCACATGGAAACTCATCCTCCCATGGTGGTGTGCTATGAATAGGATTATTAGTTCTTCTGTGGGCCGGGATGATTAGTTCTCCCATGGAAACTGTGGAACAGGATGATTAGTTCTCCTATGGGTCGGGATGATTAGTTCTCCCATGGAAACTATGGAATAGGATGATTAGTTCTCCTTTGGGCCTAGATGATTTGTTCTCCGTGGTGACTATGAAACAGGGTGATTAGTTCTCCTGTGCACCAGGATTATTTGTTCTCCATGGTGACTGTGGAACAGGATGATTAGTTCTCCATGGCATCCACTAACATGATGATTCGTTCTCCTGTGGACATGATGATTAGTTATCCTATTGAGGCATCCTACCCATGCATTCTGGGACTCATGGGAAGTACCTCTCATCTGATCAATGAGCAAGGAAATGAGGATAGGGACCATTGTAGTACTACGATGGATGCATCATTGTATCTACCATACTCCCTATGCTAGGATGACCTCCATTGGTTTGGGATCAATGAAATTGATCTAGGATTAGTATGAGTGGTTTGAGACACTCTCTTGTGACATTGATCTGGGATCAATGAAATTGATTTAGGATCTGTATGAGTGGTTTGAGACACTCTCTTGTGACATTGATCTGGGATCAATGAAACTGATTTGGGATTAGTATGAGTGGTTTGAGACACTCTCTTGTGACATTGATCTGGGATCAATGAAACTAATTTGGGATCAGTATGAGTGGTTTGAGACACTCTCTTATGACATTGATCTCAGATCAATGAAATTTATCTGGGATCAGTATGAGTGGTTTGAGACACTCTCTTGTGATATTGATCTGGGATCAATAAAACTGACTTCGGGTCAGTAAGAGTGACGTGACACACTCTCTTCAGATGAAACTGACTTCGGATTAGTAGAGAATGGTATGAGATATTCTCAATCAATTCTTCTTCTTCATGGTTCAGCAAAGAAGAGCAGAGAAAAGTTCAACATATCGGAGCAGAGCAGAGCAGTGCAGGGAACTGATGGAAGACATAGTACAGTTGGACATATGGATCAACAGCTGGAGTTCTCCCTAGTTGAGAGGGAGTGTTAAAATTGGAAACTAGTGCCAAACTCCATGTGGGTCATCTTATTTATGGGAGTTGATATTTTTCTTGGATCCTTCTCATTGAGAGGTGTAGGATTGATCTAAAGATCATCCGATTCCGATAATTTTTCATGGAGTTATGAATTTATTTGCATTATAAGACAGTTCATCAAGGTCGGCCAGCAACCAAATAAACCCCACATGTGCTCAACGTTTTAGTATAAATAGAGGTGGCCTTCAAGTCATTTCAACGCACGTGGGATATCTTCCTCTCTCTACTTGTCTTTATGTTTTAGTAGGAGGAGAGATCCTAAGGAATAACATTGCCCTGATCCATAGGGAAGGAAGTCGAAACTGCTAGAAAATCCGCAATTGCCGGAAAAGATGGAAAAGCTAGAAAAGTCGGAATTGTCGAAAATACTGGAAATGTCGGAACTGCTAGAAAAGCCAAAAAAGATGGAAAAGTTGGAAATGCCAGAACTGCCAAAAAAGCCAGAACTATTGGAAAAGCTGGAACTGCTGGGATTGTCGGGACTTCCGGAATTGTTGGGGAACAACTGGAACTTCCAGGAACAACCGGAACTGCCAGGAACAACCTGAACTGTCAAGAACAACCAGAACTGTCGGAAGTACCAAGAACAACCGGAATTTCCATAACTGCTAGGAACTGTCGAAACAGCCAAAGCATCTGTCTCCGAGGGAGAGAAATGTGCAAGGGATAGCTAACTAATATTGGGACAATTGTATGGTACTTAGCAACAAATACACCAAGCATGCAATGTTACAACTAGCATGCAAGGGACAACTAGCATGCAACAACAAGCAAGCAAGCTGCAGCCAACACATAGGTCAGGATGGCAACATGGTGCAACAATGGTACATAATGTAGTACAATGATGGGTATAGTCATGATTAATGAAGTGTGATGAGATGCAAAATCGTGATGATGGCTGCGGCATGGTGCAACGTGGTGAGGTGCAGTATGATGATGAAATGCAACACAACGATAGGTGAAGGAGTCACCTTGGAGAATTAGTTGAAGCAACATGTATTCAATTGATCTCACGTATCATCTTATTAGAGATGATCTATAATCTTATCTAGATAAGTCAAAGTGTTGAATTCTCTTGTAAATGTACTCTCTCTCTCTCTCTACTGAACTATTGAAGAACATATAAGAAGAATTGATCAAGGGTTTCCCCACATTGGGTTTTGTCCCTGGCTAGCGCCACATCTTGTGTCCTCTTGTCTTGGCTTGTCTTCTGCGATTTATGTTTATGTTCTATCTATAGTTGACTTTAATGTTGATGTGATTGCTAATATGGAAAAGATATTAAGCTAACTGTGAAAATTGAAATAAATTGCTCTAATCATAGAACATACCTAAAATTAACACTTTGTATAACAAATGAGTAAGATGGTCTCCCTTACATATCTTACAAGGGAACTTAGGTTTAAATATTATACGCCTAGGTTTCTAATCAACATCCATTCCCACAACATGACTAGAAGTGGTTGGTAGAGAGTCTCCAAAATGACTTGCAGAGGTTAGTGGCTCTTTCCCGAGAGAGATAGGAATTGTGCCCCCAATCCTAATCATAGAAGAAGGTGAGTAAATAGAAATATGATTCATAGAGGTAGGTGACCCATTGCTAACTTGCAGCGACTAAAGGCTCATCTCCAACATATGTTGCAAATATTGGTTATGATTCATGGAGAGAACTATTCTTCTTCTTATTCTTCCTCTTTCTCTTCTTTTTAGATTTATTATTATAATATGGAGGAGAAAGAGGAAGCCTATATTTCTCTTATGAAGAAGATGAACAATTAACACCCATTTTATGCTCTTGAAATAAAGCATTCATCTAAGAATCTTCAAGAACATTTGGAATATTTGGAGTGGACCACAGCCAAACTATAGCCTGACATTGAATCTTGGAATATTCAAAGTGGCCATCAAGGGGGTACCAATGTTTATAAATAAAGGAAAAGCATAAGGATCCCCTTTTTGAGGGGTCCCTTAATTGGCCTCCATAGGAATATTGGCCATACCCAACTTATACGCAGATCCTTCCCTTACAAGCTTGTTCAAATGAATTTTCAAGGAAGAGAGATGCACAATCAAACCTTTTCCCTTAAGGAGGAAATTTTACAACTTCAAAAGAAAGATCAAAATCCTTTCAATACAAGTGGAGTGGTTGGTCAGTCGATCAGAATCAAAGGTTCAAAAGTGACAAGACAAGTCCACCTAAAGTCAACTAAATACAAAGAGCATAGATCACTCCACTATAAAGTCCTAAATATACATCCAAACAAGAAACTTCAAAGTATTTCCACTCTGGGTGGTTAGGAACAGACACCAAATACAAGAAAGTGAAGTAAAGGACTTCCCAAAGGTAGTTTGGGATGATAAGGGCCCAAGCCTACCAGCGAAAGTATCAGAATCAGTTACGCTGACCTCCAGATGATAGCCCTTGTCAGTGAAAGTACCCGAGCTTCACAAGGGCACTGTATAGAAGTAATATGAAAGTGATAAAACATCTACCTCAGGTACCATAGGCATACCCCCCGCAATCACCTGTGTGGTCCCTAGAAAAGGAAACTAAGGTCGCTAGTTCATAATTAGAAGCTGGGTGAAATAGTTGTGGGTGCGTGATCCAACAAGTAGGAGAGGGATTATATCTCTTTCCTTCACACGTCCTCATGCTTAACTCATGTGTTATAAGAGCTTTCCTGGACAACTTAACAAGACTAGATTTCCACTCTTTAGTAAACTTCTATACTTTCAGTTCTAGTGGCCTTTGGGGTTTCACTCTCCACACACTTATTCCAAGGCCTCAATGTCCTCGAATAGTTGATGTATCTATGAAAAAAAATAAAAGTCTAGTTCATTTTAATGAAGCGCTTATTTTAAGTAGTTGTTATTTAGGACATTGGGAAACAAAAGTGCAATTGATGGTGTTTTGATGCAAAATAAATCAATAGAAAACCTAGCTACATGAAAATGCAACTCATTTATTCAATGAAAAGTGATTTCTACAAGGTTCTATGAGAAATATATGAAAGCAAAACTCCTTTATTTTTCCTTTAAACACACTCACACATTCAACATCTATCGAAAGAGACTAAAATGCCTAAAATGCAAAATTATACCTTAATGCATACTAAAATGCCTAAATGCAAGATTCTATGGAATGCTCTAAACAAACAAATTTGTTCTTCAAAAGACAAAAAGCCAAAACTTGACAAACAAGGAGAAATAAATATCCAATAAAAGATCTCCCAAACAAAGCAAATTTCAACCTCAAGCAAAGATTTGCACACTAGTTGAAAATCCAAAAAGACCAAAAAACCAAAACCCAAAGAAAGAAAGGAAAAAAACAAATGCTTTTTCTCTTTTTCTTTTTAAGGACTTATGACAAAAGTTTCAAGAAGGCAAATAAATCAATCACTTCAAGATCAAAATCAAGCAAAAAGACTCCAAACTTCACAACCCATAAATAATCACCAAGATGATTAGACTAAAGTGAATAAGGTACCAAAACACTTGAACAACTTGACTTGAAAGTTACATAAAAGATTCAAAAAAATAAAAATATTTCAGAGAACCAAAATCCTTCACTGCACCAAAATTTCAAAGACCAATATGAAATAATAAAAAATAAATGAAATGAGTCAACTTCATGAATGCAAAGCGAAGTAATGAAAATATTGGATTATAAGCAAGTTGAGAACCAACTTAGAGTCCCAAAAACATAGAAAATTCAGACACTTCACAAACAATGGCTGAAACCCAAACTTCAAATGCAAAAACTTCGAAAAAAATGCAAGCCCTAGGTTAACAAAATATTTTTGCAAAAAGAGATAAAGAAACTGACACTATCAAGAAACAAGACCATTCCATACTGTAGATGAATTTGAGAAAGCAGAAAAATCCAAGCTACACCCCTGACTGAAGGAAAAACTTGAAAAATTCAAAAATTTCCAAATATACGGGATTGTGTAATAATAAACTCGCATATACATGCAATTGTTTTCGAAGAAACTAGCATATACGCTGGTTTCTTTGGCATAAAATGTGTATGTACACTTCTGTGTACAATAGAAAGAGCATTATATAGAAAAAAGGGAGAACTAAAAAAGACATACCTGATCTAGAAGATCAAACTAATTGCTGAGACTGAAAATGAGTAAACAATATTGGAAAAATCAAGAAACAAGAAATAAAATCCCAGATCAAGGGAAAAACAACCCTTCTAGGAAATACGTGATTGTATTCCCCAGTGGAGTCACGAGTTCTGTTGACGGGAAAAAATTCCCTAAGGTAAGGGCTGACAACCTCAACAGATCGAAGGCAGACAATCAACAAGAATCATACATTCAAGCAAGAAAACTATTCAAAATACGAAATTTGAGTTTGAGAGGAGTACTCGTAGGTCCTATGTTTGATGTCGATCCTGTAGGGTCCAAACCCTCTGCCTCCTCCCAAGCGAGCAAACCTACAACACAATTCATAGAAGCATATACATAGAAAGTAGTTCAAATGGCGTGCATAATAAACATGTTAGATCATCAATAATAAACATATAAATCATGACATATTACACATGAATCATAAAAACATCATATCATAACATATCAAATACTAGACAAAGCTTCTTTATTGATATCGGCAAAGAGTAGTGGAGAGGTACAACTTGATTTGACCACAACACCAATGAAACCTTCCTCTAGATCTATTAAGCCAAAGCCTCAAAGATCATCTCTCAAGCATGTGAAAAAGGATGACATATAATGAAGTATGAAAGTTCATACAAGGAAACAAGGGTTTCCTATGATTGGGATTGTAGAAGGCATAGGGAAAATCAGACTTGATTTGGGGGTTGAAAAGACTATAATATCAATATCCTATCTCCTTGATCTCATTAGTCTTTCCCATGAGGTATATAAATACCACCAAAAATCAGTTATTGCAATTAGGTGATGGGCTCCTATAGGTAGGCTTTCCGTGAAACCCGTAAACCCGCTTCAGAAAATAGGATATTATTTTATTTTTTCATATTTTAAATAACATACGTGGGTTCTGTATTATGGTACTTGCATGTGTACGTGCTTTGTAAAGGGAAGATTCGGGTATGGAATTCAAAATATTTTTTTTAATAAATGATCAAGTCTATATGGGAAAGGGCTGCCCAAGGCCATACTAGAGCATTAGAACTATAGGAGTGCTAAATTATGTTATAAAAATTGAGGCGGGCCCAGGACATCTCATCTCTCTAAGGGATAGTCTGACGGATTGAAGGGACATTCCTGGGCTATAAGCAGCGGGGTGACTTGTATTATGATGCGGATGTTGCAACCAATTATGATTATCTTTCGATGTGGGCCAATACCACATCATACCACTAAGAGAAGACCAGTCGTAGATAATACTTGTGCAAAGGAAAAGGCCGGGATTTATGCATCAGGCTATATAGAAATAAATAAAAAGCAACAAGTATAAAAATTTTAAATTCAAAGGCATACTAAAGGAAAAGAAAGATTATAAAACCCAAAATAAAATATTGGATATAGTGGTTCTTTTAAGTTATTCATTGGACTTTATCAATATTTTTTATTTTAATGAAAGCTACTAAACTCAAAAGGTTTATTATAATAACATTTTAATTTCAAATAAAAAATACAAAGAAAGGGTTCCCATTTTATTATGTCTATATACAAAATAGGGGGTTTTTGTTTTCCATAACAATTGGCAATGCACTAAGCGAAATAGTTATCTATATTATGCAAATGAAGAAGAATACGAAATTTATAAATATGAAGGAATATAGATTAAACAATATGAAAATGTCAAAATTCAAATATCCCATCAAAAGTTTCCCTGATATAGAAAACCAAGAAAAATTGTCATTATTTATGAACTTGTAAGTATTTTCACCATAAAGTGTATAACGATAGAAAAGTATGATTTAGCAGTAGTAGATCTTATTGACATTCATCTTTGAGAATGAAAAGTAATCAATAGAGTTTAGCGTTAAAAACAACCTTCAATACCACAGGTAGATCCACTCCTACCAGCAAGCGTCCATAGCCTCGACAAGATTACCTTTTAGCCCTGGAAATGCTAGTATCCCATCCATTAGAAATAGTTTTAGGGAAATTATATTACACATTTTATATTCTATATAATTTAAGTTAATTGAAAGCCATTGGCCTCACTTGGTGACTAGATGTTGATAATTCCATTCACAAGACCTAACAGGAGTGAACAAGTCGACTCGTGATGAGCTCTCTTATAGTCATATGGATACATGCCATTGCTTTGGCTTGGTGAACAAATGTGGTAATGTCACTACTATTAGAACCCATGATCATGGTAGGTTAGCTCATGATGAGACCTCCTATATTTCAATTAATTTCTTATATTTTTGAATTACACTAAAAAAATTGAATTAAGGGATGGGGAGGCAAATCCACTCCCTAAGATATGGGATGGCGGAATTTTTTTTAGATAACTAATCTTTGCTTGATTGCCTTTGTATCTTAGAAGCTAATTAACTTGAGGCAACTGTTGATAAGCATATTTTTCTTCTATGAAATTTGGGTTAAAAATAGTTCATAAAACAATTATAATGAAACCATAATGAATTATAACAAGGGATTCTATTGTTTTAGGAAATATGAACACAAACATAGTAATATCATCTTGATTATGACTTCCTTTTAAGATAAAACTGTGTCTCTCAATAGTAGAGAGTAACAGATAACCCAATCACAAAGCCAAAAGCATAACACTCAACTGTAAAAATAATGCAAGGCAAGAAAGGTATGAATGTAAAACCATTCATGAAAGGATAAACCAATGAAACACACAAGGTGTATATACAGTTATTTACATATTTACGAGAGTAAATGAGATTTCATGAAAAATAATTTTTTAGGATTAGTCCATTTACAGGAAGGGTTTCTTTCCTTCCTTGAAGATCTTATAAGATAAAGGTAGATGGACCAACTTGTTCAGTAATCTAAAATGGGCTTAGCCACAGTTTTTAAAATTTAGTATGTTTACCTTTTTCTTCATGGACTTTGTCCAATTTCATCACTAGGTCACCAACTTGAAAACTTTTACTACCAACTAAACCAAAATTGAACCAAGTTTTTATAGTTTTATAATGCTTAACATAGGCTTGATTTGCTTTCTCCCTTTATTCTTCTACTTTTAATATTTGGGATAATCGTTGTTGCAGGGATGAACAAGATTGCTCTTCAATCGAATGTACTAAAGCCAGGGAAGGAAAAGTAATATTTGCTAGAATAATTGTTTCTTTCCCATAAACTAGGAAGTAAGGTGAGGTGCCTAATGATGCCTTATAAGTTATTCTATCATCCCAAAGAGGAAAAATCAAGGCCTTATGCCAATTTCTTTGATTGATGTCTATAGTTCGTTTCATAATCCTTAAGAGATTCTTATTGGTTGATTCTACTAATCCATTACCTTAAGGGTATTAGTTGGCTGGATATCTAATTTTAAAACCTCTTTTAAGTGAAAATTCAGTTAGTGTATTACTAAAAAAAAATATGAGTCATTATCAAACATTAAATCACATGGGAAACCAAACCTAGCAATTATATGTTGATGAATAAAAACAATGACTTGTTTTGATTTGACAACTTTTAAAGGGATGAAATCCACCCGTTTTTTGAAATAATTTGTCATTGTGAGAATATACTTGTGTTTCTTAGAGGAATGAGGAATGATCTCACCTATTATGTCCAGTCCCCATTGCTCAAAAGGTTGTTCAAAGTTTAGGAGTTGTAATCGTAAGAAAACATTCCTTTCTTTGCCTGAAGTTGTTTGGCAAATTCTGCACTTTCTAACATAAGCATAGGATTCTTTCAATAAAGTTGGCTAGTAGTATCCAGCATGAAGGATTTTATGTGAAATTGTATCACCCCCATAGCTTCATGCTTTTCAATACATCTAAGAAAAACATAGTCATTATTTTTTCGAAAAATAATTCCATTAACAAGCTAATATTGATTTTGTCTCAATATCAGGGCTCTTTTCTTTTTAGGTTCTAATTCAACAGGTGCATATCCATGAGTTAAATAAAAGATGAGGTATGCATATTGAAATTTTGAGTTTTTAAGACATACCTCTTCTATATATTTATGTTCACTTGAGATGTTTTCTGATGAAGTATCACTAGAACCAACAAACATCTTGCACAAGTCTTGACCTTGCATGATTTTGGCAGGTCTAATCTCTAAATAATACTCTTGAAGAGTTGTGATCCAATTTTCTCTTTTTTTTCTCCAAGCTCTTTCTAGATTAGTAGTTGTCTTACTAACCAAAATGACATGATCACCTTTGTATGAGATTTAAGCAGAAATGGTATGAAATGTTTGATAAACTTAAAGACTGTAAAGGCTTGTTTCTCCACTACGGAGTAGTTCAATTATTCCCTTTGTAATGTTGAGTTGTTGAATGGAATAGGGGATTTTTCTCCTTCATCATACTTTTGTGTTAATATAGCTGCATATGAATGTTCGGAATTGAAAGTGTATAAATAATTCTTTTGAGTAATCAAGAGAAGACACAGAAGGATCTTGAATTATGGATTTCTTGATTGAGTCAAAATTGTTTCTTTCAATTATACCCCACTTGTAAGTTGTGTTTTTCTATTCATATTCTATAATGGCATGACAATTTGAGAGAAATACAGGACAAAATGCTTTAAAAAAATTATTTGTCCTAAAATGGATTGCATTGATTTTTTGTTGTGAGGTAAGGCAATTTCTTAAATGGATTTAATTCTATAAGGATCTATTGTTATGCTTTCTTTTCAAATGACAAATCCTAATAGCTTACCCATAGTCAAAGAAAAAAATGATTTCTTAGGGTTCAGAGAAATACCATATTTTCTACACCTTTCAAAGATTTGGTTTAGGTCTTGTAAATGATTACCTAGCTTTTTAGAATAAATAGTAACGTCATCGAAGTATATCAGTACTAATTTATTGATAAGATCTCTCAATGATATACCTGTGTCTCTTTGAAATGTGGCTCATGCATTAATTAAACCAAAGAGAATTTTTTGATATGCATATGTACCGCATTTGGTTCTAAATGTGGTCTTCAACCTATCAACAGTATGAACTAAAATATGATTATAACATAAAAGGCCATCTAAGAAAGACATTAATTCATAGCCTACCATTGATTGTAAAATATGCTCCATGGGAGGCAATGGGAAATTATCCTTCTTAGATGCTCTATTAAATTCTTGAAATCTATACAAATTCTGATATCACCATTATTTTTCCTTATTGGGACGAGGTTAGAAAGCCATTTGGAATTTATAACAAGAAAAATTATTTTAGCATTGAGTAGTCTATTTAGTTCAGCTTCAATTAGAGACTCAAGGTTTGGATGAATTTTCCTGAGTTTCTATTGCACTGGCTTGACGTCTCGAGCACGGGTATTGCATGTTGTATTATTGAAGTATCATATGTTTTTAATTCGTCATAGATCCATGCAAAAATTTCTTTATATCTTCAAAGCAGATTTATGAATCCAAGCCTTTCATCAAGAGAGATACCTAATCCAAAATTAATGTTTTGGGGTTTTTCTTCAGTATTTTAAATTGATAACCTCAAACTTTAAAGTAGAACTTTGAAGTTTACAACTAGTTTGGAATTTAAATTTTCCCTAGGTCATGATTTAGGCAATGGATTTTCTATTCTCTCTTCTCCAAAGGCTTTATTAAGTTCACTATCATGGATGTCCTTATCAATAATCTGTTCATCATAGGTCCCTTTAGATATGAGAAGACTTATGATGTCAGCATCATTGTTAAAAACTCATGGATTTATCCTTGGGAGTGGTTATCTATAGTCAAACGCTTGTATATGATTTACCGCAAAATTTAATCTCACGTGAAGACAAATATTGCAGTCAATAGCAAAAAGATAGTACTCTCATGCACCTGAAAGGGGGAGTTCAACAATGAAACTCTCTTACATATGAAGGGGGGGAGTTAAAAACAAATGTAGATGGTTATGGTCTCTCCTTTGAGCTGAAAAAGGGGGGAATTGATGATGAAATTGAAATTGAATTGATGATGATGGTTGTCAGACTTAAAGTTTCGACACAACACAATTTTCTAGGGGGGATTAAATTTTTTCAGTGGACAAATGATTGGGATGTTGATTGAGAGAAAATGTGGGCATTTTTATTCACTATGATGGTTATTGGACCTAGAAAAGGATATATAGATCCTTTTTCATTGTATCTTGGCATTAGATTGAGTTGTCAAGCATTTTCAAGGATGTGCCATACTTCTAGTTTATTCACTTCTCTTGGTTCAATCTCTTCATATTGGATTTTTCGGCATCTAGATGTGGCAATTATTCAGGAAGTTTTTCATTGAGGCTCAGCTTAGTAGTTTCAGTATGAAGACTTGGAGATGGCACCAAGTTATTACTCTGGACTTATGATTGGTGGGGGGGAATTTTAGCCTCATAATCACAATTAATAATTCCAAAATAATAAAATTATGAAACTTGGAAAATATAATTCCTACTTGTCTTTGACGTGATCATCAATTCTAGAATGAGTCTGTTCCTAATACTTGGGATTTTGTTGAGGTCTAGCTGGTTGAGAGATTATCTCCAAATATTTAGGCTCATAGATTAGTGTGTGGTTGACATATTCACACAACCAATAGATTGTGTCTCCAAGATAAACTAACTATCTCTGTAGAAAATCCTATAGATCCACAAGCTCAAGCAATGTACTAAAGCAGAGGACAAGAATCTACTTCTACTTTCAACTAGCAGAAGCCAATAGATCGATGAAAACAATATGAACAAGAATAAAATAAATAAATGGCACATAACACAAGATGTATCTGGGGAAAGCCATTACTCAAAACCCCACTATCTATATTGCATATATTAGAAATAAGAGTGAAGATAAAAAGCTTGTTCTCACTAGAACAATTCCGCACAAGTATGCTCAACTCTTTCAGCTCACAAGCTAGCTCTTGGCTAACACTTAGCCAATTCTACAGCTCTCCAATCCCCTAATCTCTTGCGTAATTCCTAGGATCAATAGCTCGTATTTAAAGGGAATTCATGCTTCCAAAACTGCACAATCCAAACATAGGATCAATCTCTGATGCATGCATGATATTTACACTCCAGTAAATAATACAATTGATAATACATTTTCCTTGCACTTTAGTATCAATTGGGTCTTTTTCAGAATCAACATGCATGAGTTTCTAATGAGGGAATCTTCAGTTAACTAGAGTGACACTTATGGATGCTATAGTGCACCAACTAACTGTTAACTCTCTATTAGTTCCATGAACAGTTTGGAACTAATTTAACTGAACATACTCAGTAAACTGAGTGATCTAATTTCCAACTCAATTTAAACTCATACTGGACCCCTAAAACTTAGGGAGAACATATACATGACTACAAAAAGACTTCCAAGTCAAAATTCCTAAGCTAATTAAACTTAATTAACAATTTACAAGTTGCTATGAGAATAGAATTTGATTTTAATTCTTAGTTTAATTCAAGGACAATTTAAATTGGAATTTCTTGTTACCATTTCTCAACACTCCCTGTCAATAAGAAAGGGATTATCAGCTACCTCGATATTGTCTATGTGAAACTCAAATTTACATCTTGACAAATCCTTTTTCAAAATGTCACCATCTTGCTCCTACATGGGAATGTACTCTAACAACATAATCTGCCTCAATACACAATCTCTGAGATGATGATATTAGATATCAATATGCTTGGACCAATCATGAAAAACCAGATTTTCAGAGAGTTTGATACAACTCTGATTATCATAGTTAATCACATTTGGATCCATCTGCTAGCCAACAAACCAACTAGGATCTTCCTGATCCAGATGACCTCACATTATGCCTGACTCGTAACCATGTACGCTGCCTCTACCGAATTGAGTGTGTTGGATACCTATACCAATAGGTTTCATATTTCATGATTGGCAAATACAAGTGCCAAATATGCTCCACTTTGCTGCTACAAAGGTTCCATATTTGCAAGAAAAGACAAGGTGTGTATATGCTTCCATATTACAACATTTTGATGGATGACCCAACAGTCTAATCCAGATCATGCCATGTTTTCAATTTATGTTGTAGAATAGAGAAAGAAATCTATCCAAACTGTTTAATCTTGGCAGATCAGTAGTTAGGTAGAGAAACTAAGGTTCCCAACGCTTAATCTGGGCCTTGGAAGAATAAGGTAGTATTAGATAGGAAGTGAACAAAAAAGCCAATGCAAAGAAAAGGCCACCAAAGGTTTGCAAGTCCAAGTGCACCCTCCAAGAAGAAATAAAAAATGTTAGGCAATTAGCTGGGTAGGTAGATGGGGTTGCAGAAGTGGTGTTTCTTCCAAGATTAACTTTGCAAACATGTATAGGCCAAAGTAACACAGTAAGAGCATGACTAACTTCCTTTTTCCATTTGTATATCACTCATTACTAAACACCCCTTCACAAGTTGTGTACAAAGAGAAACTTAAGGCTTTTTGATGGTTCTTATGGCCTTTAAAAGCCACAGTTCTTGTGCAAAAGTCTTTTTCATTTTGATCTACTCTTTACACTAAGTTGTTTTCATGAAAACTTGGTTGTACTGATCCCCATCCATATTTTCCTCCCACATTAACAGCTAACTCTATTATTTAGCTCCCTATACTTCATTTCCCCTATTATTATAACACCATGGTGTATAAACCCCACACACTGTATAAATATCCCCTCCTTGGCACTATAGCCATAATTTCCACTCCCTGGGAATTGAATTAACACCTGGTTAAGGTCAAGAACCCATGTTTAACCCCTTTTCTCCATCTGAACCCATCCCCCTACTCAAGTCTCCATTTTTGCCTAAAAACCCTTAAAGAAACCTTTTTGAGCCCCTTATACCATCAAAGGGAAAAAATATCATGAAAACATGCCTTCCTCCGCCTTATCCTAAGGTCGGGAGCCTATTTGCGCCTTTTCATATAATTTCATCAGAACCCCCTTTTCCTAAAGTTTTGCCCCCATATGCCTTGTATAATATTTGCATGAAATACTTTGGTTATTACCGTCTCCTAATGTTGGCGGGCAAATTTCATTTTATTAAAGAAAATCATTCAAAACTATTGAAAACCACTCGTAAAGTGGAGGGTCCCGCCGGGCGCGCCTGCCAAGAAATATTATTTTATAACCCGCCCACTCACTGTTATCCTCCGTGCAACAGATTGACCCGATGACCGTCAGATCGCGGCCTTCCCAGATCTACGGCCAACAGCGATTCGGAGGGGCTCGACATCCGACCTTTAAAAAATGATGAGTTTATTTTCCGTGCAGGTTCATTGCCCGAAAGCCGTCCAATCATACGCCCGCAGATCAACGGCTCTTATGAATGTCGGAAGGCCCCCGACGTCCGACAGATACCTTTCGATATCTGTCAGACGCTTGCGTCATGCAGGGACACGCGTCGCGGCCAAACTCCGTCGGAGCCCCCTCTGACAGATTCCTTGTCGTGCAGGAGGAGGCCCGATATGGCGACACCTGTCCTTCCCACGTCCCCGCCCTGTTGTTACCCACGTCATTGCCACGATCGCTCACCCCGTCCCCCATTCGCCCACCTGGCCGCCACCTCATCGTCCCAGTGGACCGGTCTTAGGCCGCCATGTCACCCGATGACGTCCTGCTGACGTCATCCAACCCGGACCCACATGCTGACGTCACTCGAAAAACGCGCCAATAAAGCAAAAAGGCCATATTTTACGGTTTTTTCGCGTTTTTTGTTATTTTCTGTGAAAAAGACCTCTGTGCTGTCTGCATGCAAACTACGACCAGCAGTCTACCAGCCAACTTTCGACCATCCGCAGAAGCTCAGAGCGCCAACCCAACTACTCTTTTGTCCCGAGCTACTGGTTAAACAGGTATTTGCCCGTCCATTTCCTTGCAAACTGGTTTTTTCACAGTTACTTGTAAAACACACCTGGACACGGTAGAACATTGAAATTTCACCACAAAACCAAGTATATCCTGTCTCCCCTGGACAATTTGAGGTCGAATTACATCGGCAGAGCCATTTTACACTTCAATTTTAGTGAAAACCCTTCTCTGTTCGCGCAATCGTGAACTCATTAACTTGCTCCTAAATTGTCAAAGGAGGTCTGTTAAACTGCGCAAGAAGCACTCTCAAAAGGCCCAGCACTATCCTATTCTGCTGTAAAGCAAGCCTGCTAGTCTGTGTTTCTCTCAAATTCCATTTTTCTCAGCCAGCACGCTCAGCATTTCAACAAACATTTGAACAGACATGGATACCCCTTCAGCATCAGTAGCCCTTAATGCTAATCCCTTGAATGCTCCTCAGAGAGAGCTAGACTGGCAAGATTTGGCAGACCTAGATTACCAAATCTCGGAGGATGCCCCATCCAAATGTACGTTTCACATTTATTTGTTGAATGAGCTCAGGGCTAAACACAGAGATGGAATAGATATCCTAGGCATTTGGGAGTCCTCCCTCCCAATCTTCAAGATGCCTTAGGTCAACCGGTTCCCTAACCTCATCCACTTGTGTGCTGCTTGTTATGACCCTATGCAGAGGGCTGTGCTCAACCCACAAGGTGCAGTTGTATTTTACACCACCCCTGAGGCCATCAAGGAGATGGTCCAATTCAAAACTCAAAGGAAATTGGTTCCTTTATCCCTGCTGCACCTAATCAATCAAGGAGCCAAGGTACTGACAGAGGCAGAGATCCTAAAGCTTAATCAGTTGTTTATCAAAAAATCTGACACAGTGCTGCATCCTCCCATCTTTGATGGCTATTTAAATCAATTGGGCCTGGACCTAGCATACATGATAAGCTCAGTGCTAGGGTACAGTTCAATGGAGTTCATAGAGGAAACTGTGCTAGTAATGATGACAAGGTTTTCCCCTAGTAAGGCCCCCATTTGTTATGACTATGCTACATATATCTCTGACAAGATACATGAGCAATTTATGCACTTATCCAGAGAGAGGGTGTTCAGATACACCTCATATATTTATCAACTCATTTTGTATTACCAACATGAGAAGTTCTCTTTTGAAATCAAGAGAACGGATGCAGCAGGAAACCCAAGATCAGTGGTATACTAGAGCTCAGTCTTCCACGTCCGTGCATATTCACCATATACATATACTGAATTCATAGACTTATTCATTCATCCTGCCTTGTCTCTGCTCTTGAC
>APFE030137520.1:257353-267857 GCA_000404065.3 Pinus taeda
AATGCCTGAGATATTTTTGTATTAGACTTCTATATATTCCCCCTTGCATTTGTTAGCAGGGGTTGGACTCCGGATGTAAGAAATCTCTTGATATCTCTTCTGTTACTCTGATGTTGTAAATTCTCAGATAGCTAATACAAAGAATGATGGGATTTCTCCAATGATTGTGTCTCTTGATCTCTTGATGGTGTACGGCTGAAAGTTGCAGGATTCCTGTGTATTCCATGGCTCAATAAGTTTTCTTGTTACTCTTTGTGATATATATGTTCATTACTTTCATATATATTTCGTGTTTTCCATGTACTCGATATCTAAGTAGCAAGGAAAAAGAATAGTCTCAGGACTTAATCATTGATTACCCTGAGCTCAATCTAAGCTATTTCATATGTTTTCTTCAGTTATGGTAATGAAAGAGTAATTCTTAAGTGCTACCTTTCACACCATATCATCCCAGTAATCTATTTTTTTTAGGAATTCAAGTAATTGCTCCTAATTAATAGACCTCTCTCCCACTACCCAACTCAGTAAGGAATTCTTAAATGATCTTTGCTAGTTGTTTTCACATCACCCTCTCAAATTTACAGTTTGTTTTATGAAATACACACAGGCCCTATAATTCCAGCTGCACTTAAACCAGGATCTCAAGGAAACAACAGCCAAAGACCCCATTGCCCAATGGATTAGTTTTACCTGCAGACAGACTCTAAAACTATCATAAGCATCCTCCCAACCAAACATAAAAAACAATCAAACAGTCACTTCATAACTAGCCTAAAATTTCACTAAAACAGTGACAAACCTTACAGAGAGAGCCCTCTCTGATTACAGCTGGGCTAGAAGTTGTAGTCCAAAGACTGGTTAGTGGTTACCCCGGCCGTATTCCCTTGGGAGTCATAGTGAACAACCTGGGTGTTAACAAATACGACACCACAAACGAAGTGGCCATGAATGCAAACAAATAACAAAATATCGAGAGTACAAAACTTCCAAAATACACCATGACTCAACCCCATGGCTTCCCAATGCTTCCCAGGGAAATCTCAACCGAAGGCTTCTTCAAGATTTCATGGCAGTCACTTTGTCATGCAATCGCGTGCATCATACTACCATGCACACATGGCTGCCAGTGCAATACTAGTTACCTTACCTTGTTGTACCCAACACGTTGACTTCTAACTGAACATGTACGTGTATCATCTCTCAAGGGACTCCAATTCTTGATGAATCCACTGAGAACTAGAAACCAACTAATATACCTGTCAAATACATCTTCGTGTATATAACACATATCCACATAGTGTTAGACAAAATCAAGGTTAAGAAGACTCCCTGTATTCATGCAAAACAGTCATTCGTTTAGAATTGCAGTTTCCAAACATGGCCAAATTAATTCTTACCCAATCCCTTTCTTTTATACTTTTTTCCGAAATTGTGTCTTACTATGTATTGTCACATCACCTAGTTGTAGATATATAACCAAATCAATTGTTACCTTGTCATGCTAATACCAAGCATGTTGCCTTGCAACTTTTCACACATGTTAGTTACATGTTCCAAGATCAAGACATCATGTATATTAATTTGAAATCAACCTTTACCAAGACTAACAACCATGTCATAATCAACTCATAGTCATCATTCATAATACTACAACTAGCACCCACTCGCATTCAAGTGCATATACAATTGTCTCAACACATATTATGTTAGTACAATCATCTTAAAACAAGATCATTCTCCATGCAACCTTATAGACAGGCTCATACCATGCAATTAATCAAACATTCAAACAACCTATAAAACCATGTTATATAAACCAAATAGATAACATATTCAAACTCATATCTCAATGTATCTTAGTGGAGGCTAACACATTTCACAATTCAATCCATATTAGTACAACACATTATTACAAGTATACTGATTCATACCTAAATATCATATCCATAACTATTTGTATGAAGATCTGATCTTGCCTCAAGGTCCATTGTTGCAACTTCGCTCTGATGATCTGCTTATTCCGCTCTACCTCATCCAGCATATCATCATCATTTCATACCAACAACATCATGGTGACATAAACTACATAATGACCACCACGATGCATGTCTAACCTACTATGAATGCATAACAAAAACATAGACAATCAGACATGCATGCATGACAAACACATTCTGCCTATCCAGTCCAAGTATTTTAACCATGCTCTAATACCACCCTGTGATATCAGATATTGCCCAAAGAGAGCGCAAACTGCTCTGATGCCACCTTGTGGTATCAAATATTGCCAAAAGAGAGCCAACTTGCTATGATACCACCCTGTAACGCTTCCTCCCACATTTTCCCACTTTCACCGGCCTACCAGGGTAAACATGAGATGAAGGCTACTATAACACGACTCAAACTCCTAATTACAGTTAAGGAAGTGGAATTAGCAAACTGAAACTTTGTTGACCTTCCTCGGGAGCTATAAAACCCCCAAGAGCTAAACCTCCCCTCCAGGTCCCAAACTCCGAGTTAGATTGCTTTTGCACTGACCTAGATTCCCAGCTATAAGCATAACACTACATCCATGCAACTGTAGGCCTCCAATCTCATACATAATCCTGCAAGGTAGCAACTTCAGTCCCAATTTCTAAGTTATGAGCCTACAACCTCAGAATCAGTGCCACCTTTTCAGGGCTTGTCTCCAGACCACTTCCCATAACTTAATGAGACTTTCCATAAAGATAAATAAAATTAATACAAAGCTATTATTACAAAATAACCAAGGACTTGACCTAACCATGACAGTCATTTCGTCAAACACATTAAGAACATGTAATCTACAGGTCATGAATGCATATCTAAACATAGGGGTATGATACTTATCTAAGAATCACCGAGAAGGTATAATGCCCTCTTATAATAGCTACAGTAGCATCTATTAGGTCATGCATTTAGTAGCCATTAATTTACCAATTAAAACATGATAAAATCCATAACTAGGATTTATCATAAAACCATGCTTATAATGAGCATATAACCAAAATAATAACAACGATAGAACAACCATCAAAGCCACATCATAACAAGTATATTTACTCATAAAATACAAGAGGAAAAGAGCTCTTATTAACATATGCAAATCCAACCAAGCCAAGGACTTCCATGTACCACCGACCATAGATTGGGCTAAACCAAATCTTTCTTTCAGCGAATCACCCTCATGCCACATTCCAAGCATGAATATGGAACTCACAACAAAACAACCAGGGATTCCTCAGGCTTTACCGCAAACTCGCTAAAACTGGTAAAGGGACTCCTATGCCCGAAAAAAGCACCTACACAACTAGGTTTTATCACAATCTCGCCAAAACCGGTCAAGGGATCACTAGGCCCGAAATAAGAACATACATTACCAGGCTTTACCCTAATCCTGCAAACACTGCTCGAGAAATTCCTAGGCCCAAACCAGCTTGGATGTCTCCGGATTTCATCACAAATACCTTGAGGAACTTTCTCATCTCCACCCTCAGGCTTTACCGCTATCCTGCCATTACCGATCAAGGGATTCCTAGGCCCTTGGGAATTTTCCCGAGACCACCTCACCCAATTCCAAAATTGTCCAACTATCCAAAGCTCAACCAAGTAAAAAACCCCATCACACCATGGTTATCCGAAAATTGCAAGGCAAAGTTGAAACCATGATCACACCTAGAAAAACCCATGCTAAGGATAGAAAGAGAACCAAATACATACACACATGTACTTTGCATTCCAAATATAGCAAGGAAATCATACATGCAACTCAATACCTGCAAGTAATCCTATTGTAGCCACTTGATCCAACTCTTCCTTGTTTGATCTTTGCTTTCCTTTACTTTCTTGTCCTTCCTTTGCCTCCCTTTCTCCAATGCTAGAGTGCTCCAAGAATTCTCTAAGTGTGCAAGAGTATGAGAGAGAAAATAAAAGAGAGGTCCAAGCTAAAACTGACAAAAGTCTCACACACTGACCAAAGCCATGAACGGATCCTCATAAGCCTTTTTATCATTAAGGCCTATATTTTCTTCAATTTCCATTTTTTTCCTTCAATTTCATCCTCACATCCAACCTATGACCTTTAACCTTCCTTTTATCCTATCTACCATTATTTTCACAAATAAAATGCCAATTAATGCCTCTTTGCCTTTGTCAATTTCCCATTGGCCATAATAACCAAATGAACACCAACTAGGATGTTTTTCCCAACATCTAGCTTGGAATATGTGTCCCATGACCTTGGTATTATTTTTGCCTTTATTAACTTTATACATGAACTTTTAACTCCAGGTTGTTACAGTCGAGGCATGTACATTAGGTTGCAATGCAGCATGTATATAGGTACTTACATGGTATAGGTACATAGAGTTTAAGTTATGTCTCAGGTGGTGAAGTGAGGTTGCAAGCATATACATATTTAGATTGGAACTAGAGCGCATATGATGGAAAAAACACCTTGGGGGCATTGCTTCAACTTAGGATCAACTATCCTGGTTTAGTAGGAAGTAAAATTATATCACATAGTACAACAGAGGCAAAGTATATCGCAATCAGTGATGCAAGTTAGGAGGCAATGTGGATTCAGAAGCTACTTGCAATGCTATTTTATCAGGAATATATAAAGTATCACTTCATTCAAGCCATGGTTTAGAGGAGTAAAGGAGCTCCAGTACATATCCAAACATGAGCAAATTACAAACATTCTCACCAAGCCTATCTCTATAATGAAGTTTGTATACTTCAAAGACAAGCTTGGTGTGATGCAAAATGTTTCCCTCGTTCAGAAGGGGTGATGATGTCTTTGTAGGATTGGGAAGACCATCTCTTGAAGCCATAAAAGACTTTGGTTGGGTCACCAAGGAATTTTACCAAGGGAGATGGATACATTCACCTAAGAAGCTAGAAGGACTTGCCTAGGTCATAAAGGACTTTGACCAGAGGTCAATGGCCTAGGTAAATTATAGGATTGGATATATCTTCTCCTAAGAAGTGAAAATGACTTGGCTAGGTCATAAAAGACTTTAACTAGAGGAGATAGATGTAATTCACTCAAGAAGCCATAAAGGAAATTGGTCGACGGTGAATGGTCTAAGGGTAGATATTCTCTTGAGAAGCCAGAAGGACGTGATTGGGTCATAAAGGACTTTGACTAGAGGATATTAATACACTTACTTAAAGATCCATAAAGGACTTTGGCCTTAGGTAAACAACCTTGAATACTCACATTTCCTATTCTAGGATGGAATGATTTATAAACATGCATCAAAATAGAAAGCTCATGAACTTTTCTTATGGAGGAGAAATTTCAACTAAGGGGAAATCTGTTGCAACCAAGGAGAACATTTTCCTTCCTAAGAGGGAGTGTTGATTTTTTTAGCATCGGGAGGTATTATCGCATGCCAAGAGGCTTCCCAAGTTTGCCTAGAGGAATTATGGAAATTAAATTAAAATAAATTTTATTTTTGGCATCATGTGGGCTCAAGAAGTCAAGTCGGACCCACCATGAAATGGTGCGTCCCTTGGTAAAATTCGAACTCATTTGACTTATATAAATATACGATGTGTTTTATAGGCCATTTTGTCACATCTAGTCAATATGCTTACAAATTGGATCCATTAACATCCATAAACACCTTGTCATCATCCCTACACAAAACCCTAAGCATGACTCTCTTAAATCCTTGAGTTTCTAATCTTTACTGCCTCATTTTAGTGCTTTTAAGGCCCAACACACCTTAGATCCTTAATGACCTGCTTTGAGTGGCATGTTGCTCAGTTCTGCACGTGCTTTGGTAAAAGATGGTTTTCCCTTGTTAGGGGTGTGTTGATCAACAAAAAGCGGGAAAAATAAGAAGAATCATGAAGCTTCCTCTTCCAGAAGCTTCCAAGAGTTGTTACAACCATTTATCTTGGATAAGAACTTTGAATCATATCTCCCCTACCTTGGAGTTTTCACCTTCTTATCCCTTGAGCTCATCCTCCAATCAAGAGTGGATCTCAAGCCTAGATTGATAAATGGATAAGAATTCCTAAACTACCATCCTATCCTATATATTTACTGCCATCCACAAGCTAGAGGTTGGATTTTGGAGATTAATCATACCCTTATGTTGTTTCTTTGATCATAAGAGAGAAATCATTCCCATGCATTAGGGTGGCTTTGAAGTGTAAATTATGGCAAGGAAAGACAAGTCAACTTGGGAGGTTCTCTACAAGATCAACTTCCACTTTTGGTTGTAAACTCTCTCCCTCCCATTTTAATACAAAGAGTATATGGTTTTCCTACATGTGTTGTGTTATGTATATGTACATAAGTTTCAATGCTATGTTGATCCACTGAATAGAATGATTGGATAATGCTACATAGATGTTGTAGATCTTTTGGTTGTATTGTTTATTTTTTCAAGTTCTACTTATAGAACTTGGAGCTACGGTTGGAGCTTACAAGCCAAGGGGAGAGAAGAGTTTGCAACGAATCACAAGTAAGAATCTTTCCATTCTCCAATTCTTCTAAGGAAAACTTTATAGTCTTTGATTTCTATTGTTCTAGATCAAGCCACTAGGTCTATGGAAGATACTTCTGTCCACAATCATAGATTCTCTATAACAATGTGCTACTCCACTTTGATAAATTCAGATTCATGATATAGTATCTATTTTATTCCAGCCACACATGCGAATCCAAAGAAGAAGATTTGGAGGTTTGATTGAGCTAGTCTCTTGACTATTTGATTGACCTTTGACCAAGTTTACAACTTTCATTTGACCAAATTTGATTGAGCAATATGAGGTTGCACGTGTGGAGTTTGACTACATTTTTTTCACTAGAATTGACTAAGCAATAGGAGGTCGCATGTATGGAGTTTGACTGCATATTTTTTACCAAAATTGATTGTAGTACAAATTTGATCGTAGGGCTAAGTTTATCAGACTGAAAGTTTGACCAAATTTGATTTCTTGGTTGGTTTGACAAGTGTTGATCGGATGGAAGTTAAGCAAGTTTGATTGGTATTTGGACTTCGATGAATAATAATTTATCCTAGAAGAAAAGTTGTTGGGTTTTTTTTTTTCCAATTTTGGGTTTCCTAGGGTAAATTTGTTGTCTCTATTGTGCATGGTTATCTCTTCATAATCTTCACTATTTCTATTATAGTTAGAATTGAAATTTTCTTAAGTATAATTTCTCAATGATATTAGTGGCATAAAATAAATTGTTTGATGATAATTAGGTAGTAATTATCAAATTAAAAGATTGGTTTTTACTTTGCACTTTGTAGAATATTCAATATGGGAGGATAATCTTGTAATAAGAGAGTTAACTAATCACAACAATTGGAATGAACATGGTGACAACGATGTTGTGAAGTCCAAAAGGAGGGAAAAATTGGCTAGATGGTCCTTTGTTATAAACCTAAGATTATGCAACAAAGATAAAATTACATGGTATTACCATTTCAAAAGGCCAGTGACCACTACAAGATACATAGATCAAATGGTCTCCATAAATCCAAAGAAGGCATTTAAATACTAGTGTTCAAATATTATTGTAATACAATAACGTATTTAAATGGTGTTGTTGATGCATAAAAAAATGTTAGCAATGACTGTAAATGAGGTACTATGTTAAGAAAAGTAAGATAAGCTATAAGTGAGGTAGCAAGTTAAATTAAGTAAGATAAACTATAAGTGAGGTAACAAGTTAAATTAAGTAGGTTTGATTTGGAAGGAAATTTCTATGATATAGTTTGTTTAAGTCATAATAATAATGTACTTGTGGTTTTCTTTATTATATGATGTGAAATTTAGAGATGATTGTTCACTTCATTGATGTTAATCTTATATCTTTACATGCTTAAACATCATTTAATATCATTTTCAAATGGGTTTAACTTTTAAAAATATGTATTAATTTTTTAGAAAGTCACAAGTTTCACTTTAGAGAAACATAGGATATGTGCATTTTTATAAACTAAGTAATCACAAAGGGCTATCTAGCCTCAAAAATAAGGGAGTCATACATGAGTTTAATATCTAGCTACATAGTGATCTCAAATTATATTATTGTGCTGAGAGGCGATCTCCGACCTAGTATGGTAGAGATGTTGTAATGTAATGTCTTGTTTAACATTTTGACTCGATCAAATTACATGAAAATAAAATAGAAAAGATAAATTTTATAATTATAAATAATAATTAAACCAACCTAGATCCATCTTAACTCTAGATCTACCAAGGGCCTAGAGGGATCAAGTCTCTTGAGATGCAAACCTCTTTTAGAGTGAAAAGAGATTTGATCCCTCTTGACACTTGGTAGATCCATAGTTAAGATGGATCTAGGTTGGTTTTTATAAGTGTTAAATGAACTATTCAAACCCATGAGAAAATGGTTGCCAAATAAACTATTCAAAGGCATGGGAAATTTGTTGTAAAGTACAATATTAAAACTTAATATATATAATATATATATATATAATAAATGAAATATTTACATTTATGAGAAAAATGACGCTTTATTTTATTTTATTTATTTTTCTTTTATTTTTATTTTTTTCGAAGGAAAAAATCATAATTTTATTTAACTTGAAACAAGGAACAAAATTGCATTCTATAGATGTCGTTAGGCATTCGTTCACGTCAACCTTTCGATTGATGAACAATAAAACAAAACACTGTAAAAAAATTACACAATTTTGTCGAGGCTAAGTGGGATAATAATCACTTAGTTTCCCCTTTTATCCTTTCTTTTTTATGAAATTTTTGCCAAACCCCATGGTTGGGATCAATTGTTACTATTGCCAATTGATTTCTAACTTCCTGCAAAGGGATTTCTTTGTCTAATTCAAGCTCTCGGATACATGATTCCTCCTTATAACCTTTGATCCATTTTCATTGACTGTTACCTTTTTCTGCAACTATGATGCTTTGATCTCTGCTAATTTTGTTCCCTTCTGGTTATGGGTCACGACTTCTGACTAATCCCCAACTCCTTCATTTGATTGGATTCCATGTTTTGTTTGAGCATCCATATTTGGAATATTCTTCGTGTTCTCTTCTTATTCTTCTAAATTGTCAGGTACTTGCCATCCCTTAGGCTCAAAGGCCTACCTAATTTTATTTTTTGGGATTTTTTTTTTTTCCAATGGGCATGTGTTTTTCAAGTGTCCTATTTGAAAACAGATTCGACATCTAAATGTCATATTCTCATAATTTAAGACTTGGGTCCACTGTAATGTTTCATGTTTTAAATGGATACGATCAGGAAGACCTTTGTTAAGGTCTATCTCCACACAAATTTTGGCAAATGTGAATATACCTTTTTCTATTCTGTCAAAGTCCATTTTATAATATTTTCCGAGATTATTTCCAATCTCTTCGAGGACTTGATGGTGCCAAAGAGGGAGAGGGAGATTTGGTAATCTAAGCCAAATCTTTGTTGTAGTGATCACCATGCTTGTAGCATCAAATTTTGGGAACCATGGGGTAAAAAAGCCCAACTCTACTCCAAAACCATGGCTCGTTAGTTAGGACTTTCTCCATATATTTTCGTGTGTCAAATTGAACTATGAAGAAACGCTTGGAACATAAGTAGAGGTCATAGTTGGGTGTCCAATAAGAATATACCCATTGACGTATATTTTCATATCTCATCCAGAAGCCATTAAACCTGCATATTAATGCCTTAGATTGAAGATCAACAAGAAAAACAATTTTACCTCTGAGGGTTTAACAACCATCTCTAGTGCTTTTTCTTATTGTTCCACTATGTATGGCCTGACATATTTTGGATCTGATCAATAGGAACGACAACCTTCCCTTTCACTGCATCCTTGAATGAGGCTAGTCCATTAGGGTTTTTGAAACCTATAGCTCCACCTTGCATCCCCAGATTTAATATTATGGTGGAATCCTTTGCCACGCCATAACCTTCCAGTAGGAGAGAATATTGTAGCACTTTTTCTTCATGTAACAAAACTTGAAGAGTTGTTGGTATTGCTAGGTCATTTTGAATGCTTTGATTTAGATATTCGACTAGAACAAAGCCTGGATCGAGAGGATAAATGTCTCCCCATTAATTTTTTTGAGGGAAATTTGGTGTTTTTCTTTCCCTATTTGTCTTTTGTCAAGATCTAGAGATAAAAGACAAAGAGGAGACCCATAGGATGGTGGATCCTCTTTGTGAAGTTGATCTAACAATGAGTCTGAAATACCAATCTCGTATCGGGAGTGAAGACATTCCATATCTTCTTCATTGAATGCAGCATCTTCAAAAATGAAGTTTTTGCAAATACGATTGGCAAAAGCATGTGCTTCTGCTATGATCTCTTCAAAAACTTGATCATAACCAATGTCCCGTGTAGATCATTAAGATCTAATTTACTATATAAATTAAAATAATAATTCATATTCATCGAAAAAAATTGACATTAATATAATACATTTAAAAAATATTCATTAGTCCACATGGGGTAGCTCAAGCGGCAAG
>APFE030137520.1:268145-292875 GCA_000404065.3 Pinus taeda
AGCTTACAAAAAAAAAAAAAATAAATAAAAAAAAAAAATAAAAAATAAAAATTCATTATATTTATGTAATTGATATGTCACTAAATTATTCTCATAAGATAATAATTGATATGACCAGTGTAAATGAATTTATAATAATTATAAATCAAAGAGATTTAGAACAGTCGGTGAAGGAGCACGCTGTTAAGGCGCTTCATAAGCAAAGGTCACCGGTTCTAGTCTCGCCGATACCAAAAAAATTCAGCATGGTTTCTGCTGGTGCGGTTGAGGCCGGGTGCGATCCCTGGGTGACTTTGATGGCTTAGATGCCTTTGAGTCGTGGCCTCTCAGCCAGAGGGTAAGCGTGATTTTCGGGATTCACCCACTTATCAATCAAAAAAAGAATTTATAATAATTATAAATCATTGTTATTCGTTAATTGCATTTAGCTTGAGTAATTATGAGGATGAGATGTTATCCTCTCCACACATATTCAAATCTCACTTATAACATATTTGTTCTTCGTCAGGTAGCGGTTGGATTAAGAGACACTCTAAAACATAATATAGGGGAGATGTTGTCTTGTTAAATGTTAAATAACATGACATTAAAAATAATAATAATAAAAATCAATAAACTTGAGGCAATATACAACCTCATAGGGAGAGATGTTGCCACATTCGATGTTAGATAATGTTACATTTTTTTTGTAAGATTGGTATAATTATATTACTATCAAACACATTAACATATATTGATGGTTTCCACTATTGTTCCGCCCCTTGGGAAACCACATCAATAACATAGGCACAATTTTTTCCTGATTGTTCATCTTATTCTCAACTTGAGAGTGAGATAACTTAAAAATGAAACATAATACTCCATAGAAAATTAGAGGTAGACTAGATAACATAAAAAAGACTACTAGAAATTAAAATAATGTTGCACAAAAGTGACTTGTTGATCTTCATTCTACAAGGGTGTACTTTGAGCCAGGTAGTTGTGTTTCTCTATTAGAGTTTGATGAAGAAAAATCCATGTTTGTTAGCCTCTTGACTAACAATGTGAACTTTCTGTTGAATTCGTCCACCCTTGAGAAGCTCTACCATGCATATGATAATTTATTGTTATGTGTCTACCTGGTCTATAACGACTCTTCCCATTCATTTTTTCATATGCCAATATAAGTTGATAGTCTGCATGTAGGAGGAGGCTCTCGCTTTAGTAGAGTTACCAATGTTTGGGATCCAATCTTTTGTTTCTTACTCTGTGTGCACGTTAGGAATGAACCTTTGGGATTTCCTAGCTTGCTCTTCCATGTCAGAGATAGCTCTCTAGACATAGGCAGGGATGATATCCCTGTATTTTTCCGTTGTTTCTCTGGCAACTATTTGAGCCCAATTTCCATGAATAGAGGGAGGACTAAAATCGGAGGGGGAAAGACCAGGTCGTCCCTACATGCCTTTATGGAGTAGACTGGATGGTTTGCATCTAGCCATGATGAGGGGAAAGAAAACAGGGGGTAGGGGAGATATAAGAGCGACTTAGGAGGACAATAGAGAAAGGGAGACAGGAGAGCGAGAGTGAAGGAGGGGAACCAAGAAACTTATCTCAAGGGGGGAACTCATGCACTGGGAGGGATGAAGAGTTTCAAGGGAGGAGAAGAAAACAGGGACAAGAGGGACGACCAGAAAGTCGATTAGAGAGACGAAGGAAGAGACCAAAGAGGGAGTAAGAGGGGAGAATAATAATAGAGACTAGGGTAAAATTCAATGACAGATAAATACCCCTCAAGAGAGAATAAACCCAGTGAGGAAAGAAAAACAAAATCTAATAAATCCTGAGATTGAATGAAAACCATCAATAAGAGAATTTAGGACCAAAACAAAATTTGAAAAGGGTAAAACCAAGAATTCGAACCAATAAGCGTTTTGTGTTTTGCGAGAAGGAGATGAAGAAGTAGTGAAAATCTTGAAATAGTTGTCACCCAAGATAAGAACCAGACTCCCAAGCTTTAATTGTTCCATGGATTAACTCTGCTAATCCAAGAATTCTATTTTTTTTTCCACTTGCCATGTTTGGCTACTTAAATGCATGAAAATGCACACTCTCCTTACCAACTGATCTCCTTCTCACCATCTTTCGACATTGTTTGTTTGCCTTTACCCATAAACTACCATAATGAGCAACCACGTTCCGTCACTATACAAAAACCAAGGCAAGTGTAGCTTCCCCAAACTCTACACAAACTAACTCTGTATCATTGCAAAATCTTCCAACTTACCATGCTCCCATCTACTCATGCGACTGTTTAATTTGCATGTAGGTTGTTAGATGGAAGATGACCTACCCTCCCTTACATTCTCAATGACTGTCATCTCAAGCCCAAGTAAGGTGCCTCGTCTTTGTAGCCCACTGTGAAGAGTTAGATATTGTTGCATTAAAAATAATCAAATAATAAATATAAGTCAACTTTATATATATATATATATATATATATATATATATATTCTATATATATATATATATATATATATATATATATATATATATATATAATATATATATATATATTATATATATATATATATATATATATATATTGAAAGTGCAATTAAAAAGGCTTGAAAATGTTCTCTATATATATATAGAACATTTTCAAGCTTTTTTAGCTGCACTTTCAAAAATTCCAAGTCTAACTTCAAATTTAAGTAGAACATTCTCAAGTTTCTCTAATTGCAATGTTAGAAGCTTTGGATCTAACTTCTAAGGGAATTGTGTTCAATCATAAACCTAAGACGTTCATAGTTTGATTTGATGACCAAGAAAAGCAACCCAATCAAAGCTAAAATTGTTCAATAGGATGAAACAACTGCTCTAATTCTTAAATCAAGTACTCCTTCCAACCTTAACCCTAAAACAAAGATAATTTCCATCTCGGTAACTCTAGAGCTTGTGGTTTTTGTGGATATTGTGGATTGAGACTCTCATGGCTAAACAGTTGATGGCTATTGAATCTTCTCCGATGTACTAGAATTCTATGAGCCTCGAAATTATGGCGAGCTTAAAATTATTCTAATTTTATTTACTTTATTTGCATATTTATCTTTGAAATTCATATTTTAAACTATTTTATTTACAATAAAACTTCCTTTCCTTTTTTAATTTTTTTATACTAATCAAAATCTTACAATTTATATAATCAATTTATAAAAACTGATCTAATAATTACCTATAAAATATTTATCTCGTACCATAACTGAAATTGAATTACACTATGTAAAGATACACTCAAATATATATGATAAATCTATAAACCACAATATTAAAAAATATTATTGTCCCTACTTTATCTTCTCAACTCTAGCAAATAATTTATAAACACCCAATTCTTTTTTTTGTAATATTTGTCCCACGATTTCTAGTAATAGTCTAACTAAAGCGAAATTACATTTGATGTTCTTTCAAGCATAATGCTAACCTAGTCAGAAGATCAATAACTTACTCGCAAAAGAGCAACCAAATATTTAAACAAGTTTACATGGTGGTTGACTTAACAACACAGGAAACACCATAGATACTAGTAAACAATATATTACATATTGAGAACATAACCCTTACAAAGAGCACGATGACAAACAAAGAAACAAAACCATAGATTATTATGATGCCATGAGAACGAGACACCAACACCTGATGAACAACATAAAAATATATGGATTCATTCATCTAAGATAATCACCGGGAGATCTGGAGAGGGAGATGCAATGGCCATGTTGAGTGGAAGAGATTTAATAATCGTCTCCCATTTTGAGGTGCCTTTGAATCAGTGTCAAAATATGAAATTATATAACGTTCCATTTTGTTCAGATGAACCACCATGCCCCCTATATCATAATGAATATCACTTAGTATCCTCTTCAGTTCGACAAATAACTTGTAATTATCTACCTGTTTATCTCAAAGCACCATGTGAAGAAGAGTATCCATCTGCCTGTGTGTTGAAATAGAGTGCAAACAGTATAATATTCTCTTCCTTAGCTGTCCCAAATCGAGTACCCATTTGGTGTTGCCACTACAAACTTCTGAATATGAGTAATACAAGCGATCTCCAAATTCCTTTGCTTCAAGGGTTTGAATTTTCTTTCGCACTTCTAAAGGAACCATATTGAAGAAGTTCACAACTGACTCCGAACCAAAAAGGTGACGATGCCTGGAGGAAGATTCCCCTGGTGTGCCTCCCCTTCGACTGAGTAGATGTTGATGTGGTGCCATATGAGACTAGTACCTGCAAGAAATATTGACGAGGAAAAATTGGAACAACCCACTAAACTAACGATAGTTCACGAAAGGCCATAACAGGATGATTATGACCCTAAAGACCAAGTAATAAATGAAGGATGGGTTGGAGTGAGCAACTAGAAATTCAAGGATGATATAGACAAGGAACATATGACTGACTGTGACCAGACTAAAGTGGGTACTACAACCTTAAGAAACCAAGCCAATTGAGGGATTAACCTCTTGTGACTTCTGGATTATCCCTTGGAGTGTGCAATAGGAGTGACAATTAAAACCAAACAGAAAATGAACCACTATACCAAACCCCAACAACCAAGATGAGACAGCTAAACAAGATTCTTGATGGCTCGACAGAGTGAAAGTATGTGGAGGGTAGAACAAGAACCAACCAAAAGGAGGGACCAGATGATGAGTTATGTAAGAAACACACAAAGAACATTAGTGGCCGACGCTTGACCCTGTGAAACATACTGTAATATATCTTACCACAAGACTGCAATTGGATAGTGACCGATTGAAATACCACACACTAATCATTGTTCCTTTATTGTCTATAGTGAGGGCTAGAGACAATATAGCGGTTGTTGTAGACCAACAACAAGAATGATCTCGTAAAAATGGCCCACAAATGTTCTTAAGATTATTAGACGGATAAATTCCTCTTGCTAATAAGAGAAATCTCCCTGGATCCTAAAAGGAAACTAGAAGCAAACAAACAATCATGAAAATTACTTCCCTGAATCTATCTTTCCTTGAATCATAAGCTAATAAGGTGAGAAATGGAAATTCATACCTTATTACGACATGCTTGATTAAGATCCCTCTTTGTGCTTCAGTGCAACTTCTCCATGCTTGAATCTAGACCTGCACACATGGAAATAACAAAGGATCAAAGACATATGCATCATAAATGATTCAATAATTCAAACTGGTGATCAAGGAGACTAGTAACAAACATCATTCCAATTGAAAAATATAAATAATATAATTCCAGGGGACAAATATAAATAACATAAGCCATCCATGAATTTGATCAATTAATCCATTAAACAATGAAGTGAGAAGAAATGTTTGTTTGTATTAATTTCATAAACATAAAGGATCTACAAAACCTATGCCTTGATGTTGTGAAGCTCCTCCCATTAATCTCAATCCTCTCCAATAATGATAAGCTCTCCAACCTGATTACTCCAGCATAAACTTACTCTTAACATCCTCTTTCAATTCCCCCACCTATGGCTTGATTAAATAGGCCAAAACGAAGTAGTTTGAGATCCTTAGTCCAAGGATGAGATCCACCAAAATAAGGATGAGGGCTCCTTGAAGAAGGGAAATTAGTTCCATTCAAAATGAGGTTAGGCTCGAATAAACATGAGTTTGAGGCTTTTGTGGGAATGATTCGCCCAACAATGCTTCTATATCTTACTTTTTATTTTTACTTTTTATTGATCACATTTTTTGTTCAGAAACAGAGCGCAGATTTATAGTGGAAGAAACTGCACATGAACAAAAACTGCGCAGATGCTCAAAAGCAGTGTTTTGTAACCCCAAAGATCTAAAAATTCCACATTATTCAAGGTATATAATTTGTTGACTTTCAAGGGTGTGTTTCATGAAACTTAGATGGATGGCAAGAGACCCATTTTTTATGATCATTTGTCATGGTGACAAAATAAAGTGTAATAGGTTGCCCCCTAAAATGTGAAGTCAAAAAAGGTTAAGGACTGAAGTACTTTATCATATCAAGGATTGATTCGAAGATCATGGTTGGAAACCCCCAACAATCAATCAAGGATTACAATGCAATATAATGATCGTCACTGAGCTAGGCGTTCCCATACTCAAAACATAAAAGTCTTAAAGCACAGTATGGAAATACATAATGTCATAGTAGATATAGGATGGACACAACCATCAAACATAAAACTCTTTATATAATCATGAATACAAAACTCCTCACAGTCTAGATTGATAAAACTGAATCCAGGGTCTTGATCTCCATTTCTCGATCCATAGTACGAATCTAGCCATGCGAGTAAATGTCTTGAAGTCGAACATGGAAAAAACTACTTGATTATCGGTCAATGATGTGAATCGTTAACAAGTGCGAGAGAAACCACCAATATTGACAATGTCTCTCAAGGTACTTCCAATACAATCTATGAAGCGTGAATAAGTGATCTGAAGTCTAACACTCATATAGTCATTCGTTCAAAGGCCAATGATGAGAACTTGTCGTCGAAGGTGAGAAACCTGCCATTAAGGCATGCATGCTTCAAGGTACTGAAGCTTTCTAGATCAACTTGCTAGATAATGAGATGAAGTCGATAGGAAGCAATCCATCGTAGGAAAGCCTACGACATGAAACAAAATGTCAAGTTTTGGAAAATAGTTTGCAAGGACTAACTCAAGGATGGCCTACGTGATTGAAGGTTGCAAATTGCAAGGTAATTTGAACTGAGGTTTAAAATTCTCTTGAACATATTGGTGACATGACAAAATGACTTGGAAGCATTTGACACAACGATAATACCCAAAACCAATTGAAGAATTTCAATAAGTTTTGATGAACTGTGAGACAAGTGGATTCCCCAACTCGAATAAATATGTGACAGAGTGTCATGTTCAAGAGCGACATATTTCTTGAAATACAATTAATGAACTTTTCTTCTCAATTTCCCCCCACCACTACTGGCAAGCACCTCTTTATTTTGTACAAGATTGAGGAGGATAACATATGATTGTCCTATAAGATCATCCTTCGGATGAGTCCATCCTAGTATTTTTAACAAACCCTAGGAAGGAGTGGTTTGGTCTCGTTATGCTTAACGAGTCCTATATTGTTTAGTTTTTATGAGTCCACTAAACGAGTAACTCGATGTTGTTTTCTTTTAAAGAGTTTGAAAAAGACACAAAAAGGAAACTCATTCAGTTCTTTTATCATAAAAGTTAACCAGCCCAAAGAAAGTAAAGCTCGATGTTTTTCAGTTTTAGAGATTTAGAAGAAAAACATAAGTAGACTCCATCAGGTTCTTTTTCATAATTTTTAGTCTCTCAGGGCCAAAAAAGGATAAAATAATACAAGAGAGAACTATGTTGACCATGTTCGGTCAACGTATACCTTTTTTCATAAATAGTCCTAACTCGGTCCATAAAAAGGCTAAACTTATACTGAGTAGACGATTGTTCATTTACTTTTACGAGTTCGAACAAGCAAGCACTCGGCAATCTTTTCATTTTTAAACGAGTTCGAAAAGGGCTTAAAAGAGGACTGTATGGTTTCTCTTTTTCATAAGTTTTAACGAGTTCGAAAAATTGATAAAACAATACTCATCTTACTGACTTTCAATTTAATTAACAAGCAAGAAAAGACCAAAATAACTCGGCATTTTCATGTGTGTTTTACGAGCATGAAAACATAGTAAAAGAAGCTTAGTATTTTCATG
This sequence comes from Pinus taeda, assembly GCA_000404065.3. NCBI lineage: Eukaryota > Viridiplantae > Streptophyta > Pinopsida > Pinales > Pinaceae > Pinus > Pinus taeda. The sequence continues at coordinate 275,873 of APFE030137520.1, forward strand.
AGTTTAAAGAGTTTTGAAAATAATAACCGAAATGGACTCGAGATAAGTTTCATTTTTACACAAGCTTGAAATGAAGAAAAAATATGCTTGAGGGTGGTTTAATTTTTACACAAGCTTGAAACAGAGAAAATTGTGCTCAAGGGTAGTTTAATTTTTACACAATCTTGAAATAAAGAAAAATGTGCTTGAGATAAGTCTTCATGCCCCCAACATAATGACTGTAAGGGACATGCCCTCCAAACTTCATTTCATTCACCTAAGTAGACTATCGATTACTAATAGGCGGAAGAAACGAAGGCTTGTTTACGAGATCAGAAAGGCTTGACTTAACATTCATGATATCTAGTTGAAGACTCAACTCAACTAGGGGAGGATTTGTTTCATTTTTTTAACAAGCTTAATGCAGGAAAGGAACTATTCTCATGAGACCTATTTCATTTTTTAACGAGGTTGTCATAGGAAAAGAACCATCATCATGCACTTGTTTCATATTTTAACGAGGTTGACACAATAAAAGAAGCATCCTCAAAAGAAGTTGTTTCATTTTTTAAGGAGGTTGACACAGGAAAAGAACTGTCCTCAAAAGAGGTTGTTTCACTTTTTAACGAGGTTGACACAGTAAAAGAAATCCTCATAAGGATCTGTTTCATTTTTTAACGAGGTTGACACAGTAAAAGAACTATCCTCATGGATCCTATTCCATTTTTTAATGAGGTTGACACAGTAAAAGAACCATCCTCATGGATATGTTTCATTTTTTAACAAGGTTGACACTGTAGAAGAACTATCCTCATCGGGCCTATTTCGTGTTTTAACGAGGTTGACATAGGAAAAGAACCATTCTCATAAGACCATGTTTCATTTTTTAACGAGCTTGACATAGTAAAAGAACTATCTTCATCAAGCCTATTTCATTTTTTAACGAGGTTGACATAGGAAAAGAACCATCATCATAAGACCTTGTTTCATTTTTTAACGAGGTTGACACAGTAAAAGAACTATCCTCATGCACTTGTTTCATTTTTTAACGAGGTTGACAAAGTACAAGAAGCATCCTCATAAAGCCTTGTTCATGGCTTTCATATGGAAGAAACACATGACAAGGGACACCCTTTGATCATGGCTTCCAAAAGGTCTTCATCGTATGGAAGAAAAGTTCTCTGGAAGGAACACATGTCAAGGGGATCAATAGGGATAAGAAAATTGTATACAAATGCCCCCATTGTTGTTTTGACCATGGAAACTACCGGATCTGAGTCAAAAGAAGTCAAGTAGACAGTGAGAGGCTCGCTTGCAACAATAACTAAAAACATGGAATAGGTTGCCACATAATTAACTCGTGGTAGGGTAGGTACCTCTTCCATATAAGGAACATTCAGGGGTGTTGTATGACTAGTATTCAAAGCAAGATCAACGTATGAAAGATGATCAACCGTCACAATGTTTCCATTGTGAAGGAAGGACATCACATGGAAGAGTGTCGATACGACAACTTTCATGGCATAAACATAGTCTCGCCCAAGGATCAAATTGAAATCTAAGGGTCGTTGGACTACCATAAGATCAATACAAACAGTTTTACCTTCCAGAGTAATAGATAACTTAGTAAGGATCCCTAAAGGTTCACTAACGGTTTTGTTAAAAGCTAACAGATTCTGTGTAACAGGCACAAGCTGAGGGGAACCCAAAGCTTTCCAAGTAGTCGAGGATAAAATACTAATATAAGCACCTTCATCTACATTTGTGCGATGCACATTCTTGCCATAACTCTTTACAATGATTTGGAAAGGGGTGGAATAAGGAAGACAAGGTTCTGTCAGTCTACTCTAATCAAAAGAAATACCCTCATTACTTGGATGGGGTTCAAAAGCAACAGATGAAATGCCCCTATGTGCTGAAGAATTTGAAGTAACACAAAGAACATGAGTGATATGAAGTTCACTCTCTAAAAGGGGAGTGGGATCAACCGAAGATGGAATCGATTCGACCACTTGATCAAAAAATAGTTCATCGACTTGAGTGACACATCTTTCACCCTCCAATGGAAAAGCGGGATTGACTATACTTGGATTTAGATCAATCACTTCGTCAATTGATAGTAGATGGGGAGAAAGTTTACAGTAATTAGTTGGAAGTTTTTGTTGTGAAACAGTAAGCCTTTCCAACAATTCAGAGGCTTCATCCATGTGAGGGCAATGGTGACTATGATGAGTCTAATAACCTACAAGGAAACCTAACATTAATCTTTTTCCCGGGAATCTAAGAATCACGGATTGATGGATCAACAATAAGTTGATAAGGATTATTTTACCATACTTCCAAAACCTTAGGAATACCTAAACAATTAATAAGGAAGTGGTCACCCTTACAAAGCTTGCAAGGGTATTTTGGCTTATGATGCATTATAGAAGTTCCCTCAGCATTACCAATACTTATAACCATGGTTGGTTGGTTGAATACTTTCTTATCTAGCTTCTTCTTCCCTTTCTTCTTATTCTTAGTCGCTTGGTTACTAGCATCAAGGCTTTTACCAAGCGAATAAGAAGAAATGCAGGAGGACATTTTGGATGAAGAAGGTAAAGGGTCAACAATAGGTTGGTGATGTTAAGATGGAAAACTCGATTTAGGTGAAAAAATCGATTGAGTTGGTACAATTGGAGTATTTGGAATTTAAAAAGTTGAGAACAACCATACAGGTAAACCTATCGTGAATCCAGGAAGTGACAATGTAGCCATATAAGGAGGACCGACATTTGCAAAATCAGGAAAAGGATTAGGATTTCCGTTAAAAGGAAGGTCGTTGTCAGTAACTTCTGGCATTGTTTCCATTAGATTCAATCCAAATAACTTTTTATTATTAAAATTAAATAATATTCACAATCCACACCTAAGGTCTTGTAAAAAGTAAAAACAAACAAGGAAACACACATTAAAAAATCTAGGAATTCAAGCCATACAAACCTACCTTTTACAAAGATCAATATTTACTAGTTGGTGATGAAATCCAACGTCGCAGAGATCAAAGTGATTTTTTTTATAGATATGAGCATTTGGAACCAGTTACCCTGACGACTTGCTTAATGAAACAGTCTGGTGCAAGTAACTTTGCTTATGCCATCTCAATCAAAGATTACCCTCCAAAAAGTCCAAGTGAGTCTAGTCAATGTCTGTTCCAGGTACGGTAGGACATTCCCTCTGGCGTCACCTTAGGTAGAGCCCTAGGATTATAGTCACTAAGCTTACCAATTAAAACAATTTCACCTGGGGGGACAGTCGTAGATTGGACGTACACGCAAGGGCAAAGTAACAAGCTCAATCCCCTTTAAGGCTCCTCCACTTGCAATTGGAGGTTTACTTTCAAGTGACCCCAAGTACCTTTTGGTACAGTTGTAATACGTGCAAATCACTATATCTAGGCTTATGAAGTGGGTACGATCACTTCACTAGATTCGACATGATCTTGTGCTTAACTCATGTACATGAAGACCTTCCTAGAGCAAAATTGAAATAATTGGATTTCTCTCCCTACTCAAGATTCTATGGTTTGTCTGTAGCTTTGGAAAGTTTGCTTCCTTCCCTATTCCAAATTCGTACAGCCTAAATTACTGTAGGTGGAAAGAGCCATAAAAAATATAAAATTATAGATGAATTTTATTAACGTTGTGTTATTAAGTTGTTATTTACTCAATAGGTAAATGGACATGAAACTGATGGTATTATGACTTGACTCAAAACTCTAATGCATCAAATATGAAATTTGTAATCTCTTCATTTCGGTGAATTCTAGCTAGAGTAAGAAAAGAGGTTCTTCTTTAAAATATTAACTCCAAAATGTACCACTTCTAACTTTTCAATACAATTCAAAGCTCTAAGTTGCAAACCACACAATGTAATCTATGCACAATTTGCCTAAAAACTATGCAAATGTAATCTATGCAAGAGAATTCTTCAAAACAAACACAAGGTGATTCCAAATCAGCAAAATAACAACAAGACTATTTCCCTTCACTAATACAACTAAAGAACCAATCAAATGTAAGTAAAGGAAATCGGGTGAAAATTCCAAAGATCTAAAATAATGACACTCAAACACAAATCAGTACCCTCCCGGCGATTGGGGGGGGAGGGGGATTTTTTTTTTTTTGCAAAAATGAAAGCAAAAACTATTAAGAAACTAAGATAAATCTTTGAGCAATGAGCAAAGGAATTCAAATAGAAAACACCCAAAGAAATCCTTAAAACGAAAATGCTTGAATGAATGTTATGAAATTAACGCTTAAAGTGTAATTCCGATTAAACTTCAGTACTGGAATAAAAATGACTCATGTTTTCAATGCAGCACAAGAAGCACATCTCATCAAAACAACAATTCTTAAGAAATCCTACCTTTCAATCCTTGAAAATGGACAAATCTCAAGAAAATCCTTAACAACACTCTATCAAACACACAGAGACTGACTAGAGTCGAAGACAAATGTAATGACACCTTAAAAACAAAAAATTCAGACCTTAATGAGAGGAAAAGCTATTTTTTTCCAAAAATTCTCAGAGTACGCGCAAGTAGACAATATAGTACAGTGCACATGCACATTGTTAATAAAGATAATCTATGCAGATCTACAGTCTATATCTAAACAAAAATCGCACAGATCGAGAAACTTAAAGAAAAAAATAAAAAATAAAAAGTATCCAAACAAATCACAAAATCTGAAAGATCACTAACTTGTCAAGACTCATATAGAGCTAACAAAATAGGTTCGAGAATCAAAAACAAGGAGATGGATGAGAACAAGTCGTTCCCCAGTATGGTCGCCAATTTGTTAAGCGGATAAATTCCTCTTGCTGACAAGAGAAATCTCCCTGGATCCTAAAAGGAAACTAGAAACAAACAAACAATCACGAAAATTCCTTCCCTGAATCTATCTTTCTTTGAATCATAAGCTAACAAGGTGAGAAATGGAAATTCATACCTTATTATGACATGCTTGATGAAGATCCCTCTTTGTGCTTCAGTGCAACTTCTCCATGCTTGAATCTAGACCTGCACACATGGAAATAACAAAGGATCAAAGACATATGCATCATAAATGATTCAATAATTCAAACTGGTGATCAAGGAGACTAGTAACAAACATCATTCCAATTGACAAATATAAATAATATAATTCCAGTGGACAAATATAAATAACATAAACCATCCATGAAATTGATCAATTAATCCATTAAATAATGAAGTGAGAAGAAATGTTTGTTTGTATTAATTTCATAAACATAAAGGATATACAAAACCTATGCCTTGACGTTGTGAAGCTCCTTCCATTGATCTCAATCCTCTCCAAGAATTATAAGCTCTCCAACCTGATTACTCCAACATAAACTTACTCTCAGCAGCCTCCTTCAATTCCCCCACCTATGGCTTGATTAAATAGGCCAAAAGGAAGTAGTATGAGATCCTTAGTCCAAGGATGAGATCCATTAAAAGAGGGATGAGGGCTCCTTGAAGAATGGGAATTAGTTCCATCAAAAATGAGGTTAGGCTCGAATAAGCATGAGTTCGAGGCTTTCTGTTGGGAATAATTTGCCCAACAATGCTTTTAGATTTTTATTTTTATTTTTATTTTTTATTGATGGACCTACACAGTTTTTGTTCAGAAACAGACCACAGTTTTACACGGAAGAAACTGCACATGAACAAAAACTGCGCAGATGCTCAAAAGTAGGGTTTTGTACCAAGAGATCTAGAAATTCCACTTTATTCAAGGTATATAAGTTGTTGACTTGCAAGGGAGTGTTTCATGACACTTAGATGGATCGTGAGAGACCCAATTTTTATGATCATTTGTCATGGTGACAAAATGAAGTGTAACAAAGACAATGTGAGTGACTAAGAGTAGAGGGTAAGGGATGAGTTACCATAGCATACCCTAAATGGAATATAAAAGATAATCGCCACCCTTAGTACACGATGGGAGGTTGCCACCCTGGGATTTCATAAGAACTAATATACAAAGCTACAAACCAGAGGCTATATGTAGAAGACGTGAAATAGTGGTGAGAGAAGACGCTGAAAAAAAGCCAAGTGTGATTCTTCTCCCTAGGATCCTCCATCCCAATACCATGTATTATGACAAAGACATTAATGTATCAAGATCCATTGCCAAATAGCATCTTAGCCGCACCTAATCGCCCAAATGTTTGCAACACCTCCATACCTGCAACAATTAACCAAATGAAATGTCGAGACAGTTTAACAAACCCAGATACATCGTCCCCCATCATTGCAAATTTAATGTGATAACCCTTATACCGTATGACGATAATGTGTGAATTAATTCTCTGCCAAACAATCCCATCGCATGGAGGCCATGGCTCACTCTCCAAGGGCCGCCTCCAGCTTGGCCAAACAATCCCATCGCATGCTACTCATTGCCGAGAGGAAGGACTTACTGTCAGAAACCTTTGGCTTTTGTAAATCCGGTGAGTGAATTCCAATGAGAAACCCCCATTGGGGATACAAATGTCCACATGAATCATATTTTGAATCCTCCTTTTACAATTTAGCTTTTCCAAGTCTTTGATTTTCATTATCTACTATAAAGATGCATTCAAATGTATATTCTTTTAATGAATTTGAAAACCACATCATTCGACAATTAAATTACTGTTGTCCTTGTTTTATCTTCTCAATTCTAGCAAAAAAAGTTATAAACATAGCCATCATCACATTGTGACTCCTCCTTTACAAGTTAGCTTCTTCATGGTCTTTGGTTTTCATTATCATATTGTGACTTAGTTAGCTTCCCCATGGTCTTTGGTTTTCATTATCTAATGTACAAGAAGTGGACAATTATTTAAATCTTTTTTGGTTTTATCTATTTATGAGTTATAATAATTTTTGAGTTGAGAGATGCTGTCCAAGTTAGTATCAAATATATGTTGTAATGTTCTATCTTGTTATTTAAATATTTTGACTCACTAAAAAAAAAACAATAATTAAATAAATAAATATTATAATTATTAATTTATTAATTAAAACCTTTTGATGAGTAAATTACATAAAATAAAAAATTAAGAAAAAATAAAACAAAGTAAAATAAATAATTATAATTATAACTAACAATAAAAGCATCATAAATTCGTCTTAACTCAAGGAATGGATTTAAAATGGGTTTAGGCTTGTTTAGATTCCTTTACAAGTGAATCTAATTTTTATATGAGATAAATGTTTTATAGAATTATTTGATAATAAAAAATAGAAACAAAATCCATTCTTTTATAAAAGATTTTTCTCTTTTATTTTATTTTATTTATCAAGTGTAAAGAGATCAAATCTCTTGAAATAAAAACCATCTTTCAAAAATGTAAATTTGAAAAAAAAGTACATCTTAAAATATTTAATCTTTCACAAAACTTAATAAATCCAAAATTAATCTTTTTTTATAAAAATAGTTAAGTGTTTATTTCTTTAGGCATATGGTAGTTTTTTTTAGTCATTAAAAATGGCTTTCATTATATTTTCAAAATAGCATAGCATACAAAAATGATCTCAACAACCCCCACTCTCTCATTTCGACCAGACTTTTTGAGATTGGGGGCTGGAGAATACTAGGAAAGACAATTTGCATACATTATTTCTGGAGGGCACTATGGCCTTAACATACTAAGAGTGACACAAAAAGAGTCTTGAACTGATAGAAACATATCAAGGAGGGGAATGAGGGGGCATTATAAGGAGAGCTACAAAGTAACCAACGTGATCATGAATGTGGAAGTCAATATGTTCCATCAATGCTTCCAAGCTACATAGGTGGTCATTTATGTGTCATTGACTGCGCCGGAGGTTGTCCAACTGCTCAAGAATGACATTTTGATTGTATTGACTATCAATAATATAGGCTACAATCTCATTAGGGTCTTCATACCTATGATCCCTGAGAATGTCAATGTCAAGTTGCATGTGTCGCAGCTGCTCGGCAATGGATTCTATGGAGGCGGGGGCCATTAGGTGGCCTGGCGAACTAGCTAGAGAAATTGCCTCAGCGTCCTCTGATTCTTGGTTGATCGAGTTAGCAGAGCATGAATGGTGACCTAGCTCGGGATGCCCAGTCTGTGCATGTTGACCCCTCCCGCGATGAGGACAACTCCATTGTCATGGAATCCTACAGGTAACAATGGTTGATGACCCGCTATAGGGGGAGCCCACAGAGATACCTTGAGTGAACCTGCATAGAATACAAACCGATCCATTACCACGAACCCACTGACCCGAACATGAATGAATCACCAAACCAACACCGCAATTAGAGGAGCAAGACGAGCAAACGTTTACCTAAACTGGGTAACAAAGCAGAGCAGTTCTCAAATACAACCTCGAATCTTGATGCAAACATAACACACAACCCTAAGTACATACAAAGAGACTATTGTTATCTTCGAGCTAGAGAGGAGACCCAAACCTAGAGCATAATTTACCAGAGAACGGAATGATACCCATGCACCTGTGAAGAATAACAAGAGTCTTCACGAGCAGGAGTGGAACCAGAAGCTGCTACAGGAGCGACAATGGCTTATAACCAGTGAAACCCAAGGGTAACAACCCTGGTGAAAATTCCATGTAATAAAAGTTTAAAACAATAACCACGGATGAATGAGACACTTATTCCAAGCTGAATGATGGGCAGGACATCCTAGTGTGTGTTCATTTGGTTGTTTATGGCTAAGGAAATTTGCAAAGGTAATGGCTAAGGCTTTGGAAAGGAAATATCGGTTTTTGGCACATTTATTTATGAAACTAATGGAAATTAGGAGAAAAAGGAGGTGAAAGGTCACATGTTGCATGTGAGGAGGAAAATGAAGAAAATAGAGGCCTCATTCATAATAAGGCTTATGAAGATCAATTGATAACCTTTTGTTAGTTTAGATTTGGAGCTCTCTCACTATTCTCTCTCTCATACTCTTGGACACTTAGAGTTTTCTTGGAGCACTTTGACATTAGAGCAAGAAAGGAAAATAAGGCAAGAGGAAGCAAAGATCAAGTAGGGAAAGGCAGGATCAAGCAACTACATGAGGCTTCATTGCAGGTATCAACATGCATGTGTATTTTCCTCGCTAGATTTGGCATGCATGGGATTGCATGTGTTTCTTTCCTACCATGGCATGGGTTTTGCCAAGTGTGACCATATTTTCAGTCTAGCCTTGCCATTTCCTTATAACTTTAATGAGATGGGTTCTCTCATGCAGTTTGTATGGGATGGTCAGATTGAATTCGAAGTTAAGTGAGGTGGATCTCCGAATTGACAAACACATGGTGTTAGTGGTCCCTGAACAGGACTGAGGATGCACGAAGCCATTGGCCTAGTAACCCCTAAACCAGACTTTGGGTTGCGGTAAAGCCAGATTGTGTGCCTTGGTGGGCCTAGGAATTGGTGAATGGTGGGATATATGGTAAAGCTAAGAGGTGGATTTTCTCTCCGTTGGGCCTAGTGATTCCAGGATGGAGTGCATGGTAAAGCTTGGAGAGTATGTCTTGATGTAGGGCCTAGTGATCCCTAGAATGGATTGCGGATGCACGGTAAAGCCTAAGAGACTAAGAGGCACTCAAATTCCTCACGGTGTAGGCGGAGAGCTCCGATGGCATCCACATTGATTGGTGTTTCTTATGTGTTCTATGAGTCCCACCTTCATGCTTGGAATATGGTACAAGGGTGATTGGCTGAAGAGAGACTTGGCTCAGCCAATATATGGTTGGTTGGAACGTGGTAGTCCCTTGACCGGTTGGTTCATTACATTAATTAATGAGAAATTCATTCCATTGATGTTCATGTGTAAATGTATTGGTGTATATATGGATTTTGATGGCTGATATGATATTGAAATTTTGTTCCTATTATGCTGGTTATATGTTCACTTTATGGCAACATCTTGTTTTGGAGAATTTTGTATCTACGGATAAGTACTAATTCCCTAGATAAGTAGCCATATCTAGAACAACAGTTTAAAGTATTTTAGTCTTTCCCTATAAGCAATAGATAAGATGAGAAGATGAAAAGACCTACTTTGTAGTTTCGCTTTCCTCTCGTCTCCTTTGTATCGATATTGTCACTCCTTCCCGTACTTAATACTCTTGAGAAGTACCAGTAAACACAATAGAAAACAAAGAATCGATCAAAGCAAAAGATCTATTGAATATAAGTGAATGGAATCAAATACATTTCACACATATAAGCATTATAAAACAATACAAACATATGGGAGAAAGGTTCAAACAGTTTAATGTATAGAAGAAGGAATTACAACCATTTTTGTCTGATTCAAAGTCATTCCTCTAGCTTGGATCCCATCCACATCACATCAAAAGCATGACAAAATTGTAGCATTACAATACTTGCTTCAAAGCCAAATCTCACAGCAACATTATCTCCTTACAATTCAACATAATCCAACCCCTGATCACTTAGATGAGTGGTCAATTTATAGGGAGATGAAGGAGGTTTTCTCATAAATGGTGGCATTAAATGGCCTTCCATACTTAGAATTATTTCCATGGAGGAAGGGATGAGAGGATAGAATGCATCTTAACTCATTCCTTATCCATTTTTGAGCTCATAGGAGTTGATAAGTGAGGGAACCTTCTAGATGACTCCAAAAGATAAGAATATTCCCCAAACCCTATGTGAATTTCACTCAAACTTGCCTAGCGCAGGTGAAAGGAAGCATAAGTGTTATGCATAGCACCCTGGCATGGACTTAGCTGCTCTGCAGCGCACCATTACATGGGCCTACCTACACTGGTCCCTCTAGAGGTCATTTCTGGATGTCCTCAAGTCATGAAACTGTTTTGGAAGGGGGCATTCAAAGGGGTGACTAGTTTAGGGCATGTAGCAACTGAAATTAGGGTTTGATGAGCCCTAAAACATTGATCCAGATGATGGGATTGATGTGCCCAAATGGATCTGTAATAGCTGCCCCCTAAAGCATGGAGTCGGAAAAAATGCCAATGTCGAATGAAATGCTTTACGATGTGATGAGGAGGTATCGAAGTGGAAGGTGACCTGCATCAATTACAATACATATATCATGATTTTTTATTTTTTACATGAATCGCTAAGGGAAGGCATACCCATGCTCAACTTATAAACTTTCATTACATGTACATAAACAGTTGCCTACAAATATAGACCCGTGATTGGAATGACTATCAATGACTATTACTCCTGAAATCGCAGCCCGGATTGATGAAACTAGATCCGGGGTCTTCTAACTGGTTCAATTGTTCGCTCGAGTATGAATCTAACCATGTGAATATGTGATCTGAAGTTGAACATGGGAAGACACCATCTGATTACCAGCCAATGATGTAAGTTGTTAACAAATGCAAGAGAAATCACTAATAATGATAATGATCCTCAAGGTACTGCAATGCATTCTGCACGGTGTGAATGAATGATTTGGTGTCGAACACCCTACAAAGTCTTTCGGTCGAAGGCCATTGATGTTAACCTATCACCGAAAGCGAGAAACCTGCCATTGATGCATGTAAGCCTCAAGGTACTAGAAGGGTGCTTCTAAGTCAACTTCTTGGATAATGTGTTGATGTCGACAAGAATCGACTCATCGCAGGAGGGCCTTGATGTATCCCACATCAACGACACCAAATGGGTGTAGTGATTTTGGAGATGGAATTTGACTGATGACACAAGGTTCAGGAATGGCGGTCATGAAAATGAAGGTTTATGGTATTGCAAAGGATGAATTTTGGCTGAATGACTTCTCTTGAACATGTCAGCAGCACTGAAATGAATTGGTAGAATTGACCCAAAACAAAGTGATGGATGGTATGATAGACCAACGATGTGATAACCATCAAGTTAATAACCCAACCCAAATAGTCATGGTGATGGAGTGAAAATGTCATGTTCAAGAGCGACCTGATACCATAGTGTTTTCCCCCTTTTCCCATTTTCCCCAGTCATTGTTGACCAATACCTCTTTATTTTTATCAAGCTTGAGGAGGATAACATATGCTTGTTGTATAATTCCACCCTTCGGGTGAATCCATCGCTATTTGATGTTTTAACGAGTCTAACGAAGGTGAAACTCGGTCTTGTCTATATGGACAAGTTTGTTGCTATTTGACATTTTGACAAGTTTAACGACAAAGATAACTCGATCCTTTTCATGTTTAGAGAGTTTGAAAAGGGAGAAAAAGAAAACGCCACAAGTTCTTTTTCATAAATTTGTTTCTCAAGTTTGAAAAAGCGTAAAACAATACAAGAGAGAACCTATTGACCATGTTCAGAAAATGTATTCCTTTTTCGTAAATAATCTATCTCAGCCCTAAAAAGGGTTAAACTTATACTGAGTAGATTTCATTTCCAATCTGTTAACGAGCTGAAAAGGACAAGCGCTCGGCAATCTTTTCATATTTCGAGAGTCTGAAAAGAGCTTAAAGAGGACTCCACTTTGAGGAACAAGTGGCGTCTAGGGTAGAAACTAGTTCTGGTGATGTTGGAACTTCTCAAAACATGTTGATTTATGTGAAGAGGTTGGCTAATAAGACTACTCATTGCAATTATTCCTCAAAAAGGATAAAACAACCAAGTGAAAGCGTATGATCGGCCAAAGGGATGGTGGCAATGGGATGAAAGAAACCAAGGCTCATCTGACGGAAGAGGCTGATAGAATGGCAATCAGAAGGGTTAAAATGGATATGGGTTCATTTTTACACAAGCTTGAACCATAGGAAACTATGCTTGGATTCAGTTTCATGTTTACACAAGCTTGAAATGAAAAACTATGCTTGGATCCAGTTTCATTTTTACACAAGCTTGAAACGAAAAAACTATGCTTGAGATTGGTTTACATGCCCCCAACATGATTAAAAGGAGAGTCTCTTGTAACCAGATGGAAGTCGCTGCAGTGAAGCAGGACGGTTATCCAACACCTTTTTGGCTTCATCCAGTTAGGGACAAAGGTGAATGGGGTGATTCCCTTCACATAACCTACAGGGAAACTTAATTTTACCACTAGGTGTGTGCCCCCCAAGCTTCATTACATTCACCTAAGTAGACTACTCATGGCTATCATGTGGATGGAATGAAGGTTCATTTACGAGATCAAGTGAAAGACTCAACTGGAATTTTACGAGATCTAATCAAAGACTCAAATTGGAACTTTGCTCAAGGGGACCTTGTTTCATTTTTTAACAAGCTTGACACAAGACAAGGAACTTTGCTCGTATTCCTTGTTTCATTTTTTAACGAGCTTGACACAAGACAAGGAACTATGCTCATACTCCTTGATCATGACTCATAAGAGGTCATGACTTCCAAGAGGTTCTCATCAAATGGGAGAACAATGCTCTGGAAGGGATCCATAGCAAGGAATCCATTGGAGAGATCTAGTTCCAATGCCCCCAGTACATAATGTACAACATCACTGAATCGATCGTCAGTTGATGTAAGCATGGAACGGATTGCCACATAATTAACCCGCGACGAGGATGATACCAATGGTACAAAAGGACCACTTAGGGATGATGGTTGACTGGAAACCATATTTGGATGGAAAATGAAAGCTGGTCAACGGTGACTATTATGCCTTCATGAGGGAAACAAATCACTCGAAAGAGTGTTGAAACAATAGCTCCCATGTCATAAACATAGTCATGCCCCAGAAGTAAATTGTAATCTAAAGGGCCTGGGACTACCATCACATTTAGATAAACAATTTTTCCTCCCAAAGTAATAGGCAACTGAGGGAGGATCCCTAATGGTTGATTGGTTCCTCTATTAAAAGCCAACAAATATTGGGTAACAGGCACAAGCGGCAGCGAACCGAGCACTTGCCAAGCAGTAGAGGAAAGGATACTCACAAATGCACCTTCATCTATAATAGTGTCAGATATAATCATACTACAAATTTGTAATATGATCCAGAAAGGCACATAAGAAGGAAGACAAAATCCTGCCAGTCGATTCCAATCGAAGGAAGTGACCAGACTACTTGGAGGGGGTACTGTAAGAACAGGAGAATTATCCCCTTGAGTTATGAGAACGAGAGGATTTTCCTCCTGTCTTGATGGAATAGGAGGGTTGCCTCCAAGCTCATTGGAATCTGTAGAAACAAAAAGAACTTGAGTGGTATCATATTCACTCTCTTCAGGAAAGGTATGATCAACTATTTCCTCGACCTGTTGATTTGGGTGAGGTGTAGACTCATTGGATTCACATTCAGAGGGTGGGTTTGACCGACGGTTGATTTGGGTTAGTCACTTTATCAACTAGTGTAGGATTAAGGGATAGTTTCCTGTAACCAAATGGAAGTCGATGTGGTGAAGCAAGACGATTATCCAACACTTTTTGGGCTTCATCCAAATGGGTACAAAGGTAAATGGGATGATTCCCTTCACATAACCTACAGGGAAATTTGACTTTTCCCTTCTTTCCATGAACTTTACTACCACTAGTTGATGGTGTGTCACCAGCATGATCTCTAGAAGTTGATGACATAGGATGATGTGAACAAGAAGACCATTCTTTTAAGATTTGAGGAATATCATGACAATTTCGAAGAAGATGGACTCCCGCACAAAGTTTGCATGGATATCGAACTTTGTTAGGCTTGATGGAAGATTTCTCATCAGATGTTGTATTCAAAGCAATGGTTGCTTGGTTTCCCCTCTGCTGAATTTTCTTCTTCTTCTTCTTCTTCCCTTTCTTCTTCCTATTAGCCACCTGGTTACTAGTACTAATACTTTCACCAGGCGAAGAGGAAGAAGGGGAGGAAGAAACAATCGAGGAAGAAGGCAACGGGTCAACTTTAGGATCAACTGGAGGTTGATTTTGTCTAGTTGGAGGTGTACTCGATTGCAGAGAAATCACTACATTTTGAACCAAGGAGGTTGAAAACAACCATACTAGCAAGCCAATGGTAAATCCCGGAAGGGAAAATGTAGCCATATAAGGAGCACCAATATTTTCGGAAGGAGGAAAAGGACTAGGATTCCCATAAAAAAGAATTCCTTGATCAGTGGACTTCGGATTTGTCACCATATGTTTCAACTTAAGATCAACTAAGGAGTGAGCGTGGAGGATGTTATCCACGGTCAATTAATTTTATTTTAATCAAAGTAACATAACAAAACAAAAGAAGGATAACTTAGGCAAAAGGTTTACCAAACAACTATGAACTGCAGAATACCTCCCGACGAACCGAGAAGTACAGGCAAGCAATCTTCCTGAATGATGTGTTCGGTGTATCATAGTGTACAAGGCGGCTGACTCGGTTACCTAAGGATGGATAGCAACCTAGTGTTTTCCTCCCATATATACCCGAAAGTACGTGGAGGCCCAATCTGTATAAGCATTGTCTAATGCAAAACCGCACAGTGAGAGCATTCCCATATACTTTACGTACTGTAACACCGCCCTATATACCCAAAGGTACGTGGACGAGCTACGATATACTCATGTACGTGGAATGAGGTATCACACTTGGGATGTATTGCAGACAAGTTAGCGACAACTGCTTTGTTTTACGATGCCAGAACACGTCTCTAGCCTAGAACCTTTAAATGTTTTCGTTAATGACAATGCTCCATTAAGTAAATTGATGTTAATTTTAAGTTGATCTTGCTTAAGAATTTGCCTTTCAAGCTCACCATGTGATGTATTCTGAAATTCCTAGGAATGCAACTACCATGATAAGAATTATTTCCATTCAATTTAACAATGAAAATCCTAGCTACTTAGGGATAGAGCAATCAAATTTCTTTCGATCAAAGAGCAAAGAGTGCAATCTAATGCAATTTCCCTACATTATTCCTATGAGCACACACAAACTTTTTCAATGCAACATGCATGTATTTCTTTTCGATTTCCTTAATGTGAATATGAACAAAAGGAAATATGCACATACAACCAATCAATTTTTCATAAGAACGAAGACTTTTATGACAGTTATGTTTCGAAGGAAAATAAGACTTTACGACACTTTCTTTCGAACGAAGATTAATCAACTATATTCTAACTTTGACTATAGACTGATAATGAAAAAGAAAACATCTAAGAAACACTAACCAATCAAATCAAATTAGGGCTAGACAAGGAGATAAAAACTTGTTCTCTGAGACATAACATTCATTGATCAATCAACAAACAAACAAATAGAGAAAAGTTGGCAAAAACACATTCCAAAGGTGGGAAACTGACCCTAGGAGGATCATCGCAGCCTTGAATGGGAGACAATGCGCTTCAGAGCACTGTCCCTAAGCCAGGGGTGCTTTGCAGCACTGTGTCCCTCACAAGCCTGCGCTGGTGACAGTGAGCCATTTCAAAAGGAAATTTGACACAATTTTGACCAAATTTCAATGCAAAAGAGCTGAATTACAATCCATGAACACAAGTAGGGTCTATAAGGATGTCCTATGATGTGGATAAGCTACTAGGAAAGAGGATCTTCCCCAGTGGGGTCGCCAATTTGTTTTGGAAAATTTGGTATCTACGAATAAATATTAATTCCCTAGATAAGTAGCCATATCTAGAACAACAGTTTAAAGTATTTTAGTCTTTCCCTATAAGCAATAGATAAGATGAGAAGATGAGAAGACCTACTTTCTAGTTCTGCTTTCCTCTCGTCTCCTTTGTATCAATCTTGTCGCTCCTTCTCGTACTTAATACGCTTGAGAAGTACCTGTAAACACAACAGAAAACAAAGAATCGATTAAAGCAAAAGATCTATTGAATATAAGTGAATGGAATCAGATACATTTCACACATATAAGCATTATAAAACAATACAAACATATGGGAGAAAGGTTCAAACACTTTATTGAATAGAAGAAGGAATTGCAACCATTTGTGTCTGATTCAAAGTCATTCCTCTAGCTTGGATCCCATCCACATCACATCAAAAGCATGACAAACTTGTAGCATTACAATACTTGCTTCAAAGCCAAATCTCATAGTAGCATTATCTCCTTACAATTCAACATAATCCAGCCC
>APFE030137522.1:0-37661 GCA_000404065.3 Pinus taeda
GCTTGTTACAGTTGTGATAGTATACACTAAAGGTCAAAAAGTGTGCTGAGAAGAAATTATTCTACATAGATTGTGAAGAGGAAGAAGAAAAGGAGCAAGAAAGGTAGAAGAGGATATACTCCAGGAACAAAGCCTAGATGAAGAACAAATGAATCCGACAATATCTTGTAATGCATTGGCGGGAATTACCACTCCTCAAACCATCAAGATAGAAGGACAATCAAGAAGAAAAAGGTAATAGTGTTGATTGATTCAGGAAGTACCCACAATTTTATTCATTGTAAGGTAGCAAAAGAATTGAATTGCTTCCTATATCCAGCACCAGGGTGTCAAGTGATGATTGCAAATGGAGGAACAATAAATTGCTCTGGAAAATGCCATAATGTCAAGCTATCCAAGGGAGAATATGTATTGACTAGCCCAATGCTTTCCATTCCAATGGGAGGTGCTGATGTTGTACTAGGAGTCCAATGGCTACAATCCTTGGGTACAATAGCTTTTAATTTTCAAGAACTTTTCATCAAATTTTCTCTGGAAGGAAAGGAAGTTGAATTAAGGGGTATTGTAGGGAAACCAGGAAAGATAATCAGTTCTAATGGTATGACAAAGCTTCTAAGAAAGGAACAAAGAGGTGTAATTGCACAATTATGTTCGCTAGATGTTTCCACATCGGAATCATCTATTTCTCCAGATCTCCAAAAAGTCCAGGACAATCATTCCAAGGTATTTGAGACTCCCAAAGGTCTCCCACCTATGCGTGATCATGATCATGCTATTCATCTGCTTCCAGGAAGTGTTCCTCCAAACATCAGGCCGTACAGATATCCCTATGCCCAAAAGAGTGAAATTGAACGTATGGTTGCAGAAATGCTAGAGGCTAGTATAATTCAACTGAGTCAAAGTTCTTTCTCTAATCCAGTAGTATTGGTGCACAAGAAGGATGGATCATGGCGCATGTGTTCGGATTATAGGGAGATCAACAAGCTCACTATTAAAGATAAGTTTCCCATTCCTGTCATTGATGAATTACTGGATGAATTGCATGGATCAGTTTCTTCACCAATTTGGATCTTCATTGAGGATATCATCAAATTAGAATGAAGACTGAAGACATTCCGAAAATAGCATTTACAGCTCATGAGGGTCATTATGAATATTTGGTCATGCCTTTTGGCTTTACCAATTCACCTTCAACATTTCAAGGTTTGATGAATTCCATTTTCAAACCATTCCTTAGAAAATTTGTGTTATTATTTTTTGATGATATACTAATCTACAACATGTCTTGGAAGGATCATGTTGAAGATGTTGACATGGTGCTACAACTATTGGAGGAGAAACAATTATATTCAAAAAGATCCAAATGTTTCTTTGGAGTACAAGAGGTGGAATACCTAGGTCATATTGTATCTCATGAAGGAGTTAAGGTAGACCCTAGAAAAATTAAAGCCATTAAGGAATGGAAAATCCCCACATCCATAAAACATTTGTGAGGATTTCTCAGGCTGACTGGGTATTATCACAAGTGTGTTAAGGATTATGAGATAATAGTAGCACCTCTAACAACACTATTGAAGAAAGATTCATTTTCATGGAGTCCAGAAGCAACAAAGGCCTTTGAACATCTTAAAGAGGCAATGTTCCAATCGCCTGTCTTAGCTACACCAGACATCACAAAAACCTTTATTGTGGAATGTGATGCTTCAAGAAATGGAATTGGTGTTGTTTTAATGCAAGATGAAAGACCCATTACTTTTGAAAGTCGTCCAATCAAGGGAAAGTTTTTACACAAAGCTATTTTTATGAGAAGGAAATATTGGCAATACTACATGCACTCAAGAAATGGCAACCCTACCTAATGGGAAGACACTTCAAGGTAAAAACGGATCATGATAGCCTTAAATACTTTTTAGAACAAAGAATATCCTCTGAAGAGCAACAAAAGTGGGTCACAAAGATGATGGGTTATGACTTTGAAATCATCTACAAAAAAGAGAAGCAAAATGTGGTGGTAGATGCACTCTCTAGAAAGGATGAGGATGTGGAAGCATTGTTGTGCATCATTTATATTATCCAACCAGATTGGATAAACAAAGCAAGGGAGGAATGGAAGAATGATAAATAATTGTGGGAACTTATTTGAAAGTTACAACAAGATTCCAGTACGTCATATACATTTAGCTAGAAAAATGATTCGTTATGGTACAAAGATCACTTATACCTCTGTAAGAATTCCCATCTAAAACAAAAGATTCTTATGGAATTGCACACTTCTCCCTTAGGAGGGCACTAAGATTTTTAGAAACTTACCACAGGGTTAAGAAGGAATTTTTTTGGGATGGCCTTAAATCAGATATTCAAAAGTTTGTGTCAGAATGTTTGGTTTGCCAACAAAATAAAGTTGAAACAATTAAGACATCGGGTCTATTACAATCTTTATCCATTCCAAGCCAACGTTGGGAGGAGGTTTCAATGGATTTTATCACAGACTTACCAAGTATGCACACTATTGTGCATTATCACATCCATTTAAAGCTAGTATAGTTTCTACTGCATTTATGGAAACAATTCAAAAGCTACACGAAAACCCAAAGATTATTGCAAGTGACAGAGATCCCATTTTCACTGGAAATTTTTGGACATAATTATTTTCTTGTCTTGGTACTCAGTTAGCTCATAGCTCATCTTATCATCCTCAATCTCATGGGCAAACTGATATAGTAAACAAATGTTTGGAAGGATATCTTAATTGCTTTGTATCTGATAAACAGACACAATGGGTCAAATGGTTGCCTTTGGCTGAATGGTCGTATAACACTTCCTTCCATATAGCAACAAAAATGACCCCATTTATGGCACTTTATGGGTATCAACCACCATCCATCACATCATATTTAAGAGAAAATTCTAAGGTTCAGGTAGTGGAACATCACATCAAACATCAACAACAAGTCCTCCAACTCTTAAAGGATAACCTCGTGCTGGCACAGAATAGAATGAAACAACAGGCAGATCATCATCGCAGCGAAAGAAGTTTTGATGTAGGTGATTGGGTATTCCTACAGCTACAACCATATAAGTAAATGTCCCTCAAGCAAGCTAAGAAGGATAATAAATTATCACCAAAGTATTATGGTCCGTACAAGGTGTGCAAAAGATTGGTACTATGGCATACAAATTGGAGCTTCCTGCAGCTTCTCGATTGCACCCAGTTTTCCATGTTTCATGTTTAAATAAGATCATAGGCGACAAGCTCCCAGTTCAAACAATATTGCCAGAACTTGACGAGGAAGGAAAATTTATATTGGAACAGGAAGCAGTCACAGAAACAAGATCTCGATAGCTACGAAATCGATCAATTTCGGAGTATCTTATCAAGTGGAAGAACTTATCTGCGGAAGATTCCACATGGGAGGATGAGAATTTTATACAGAAGTATCCATAACTACTCAAGCGTTGAGGACAACACTTTTTTGAAGGAGAGGGCCATGTTGGGTCCCTATAATACTAGTGATTACCCCATTACTATTGTAGTTATACCCCTTATAAATATTGTTGTGCCCCTATTGCCTCCATATTGTTATTACTGTGCCCCATAGAATCCCTCTATTGTTATTTTTGTGGCTTTATATTATTATTTTTAGGTCGTCTAGATTATATTGTGACTCCTTAGACTCCTATATATAGAAAGGAGGTTATGTCATTTGAATCATCCAAGAATTGTTCATTTATGTAATGTAAAGGAGGTTGCCCACTCGAAGAGGCTGAATTCTAAGGCATTGATCTATCTTTTCTATCTTTTCTTGAGCTGGTTTCATAACATTATTTATATATACAACATAATCTGGTGCATTTTAGGGCTCACAATACATTTAGTGTGAATATCAAGTTCAATACTCATAATCTAAACTCATAATATATAAAAGGTCTCTCCAGATATTCACATTAATTACTAACTAAGAAGACATTGCAAATGCACAAAATATCAATAGAAACTCAAATAATGATCACCTTTGCTAATCAATCTGAACAGGGATTTCCATTTATGAAAAAAAAAATGTCAGCATTTAAAGAAATTTTTCCAAAGAAGGATGAACAAAGATAAATCTCCAAACCATGAGAGAATTGACTTCCTACCAGTGTAGAGATCGATTACTTTTTATGTGCCCCCTTGTCAATTGAACTTGTGGCAACAATCTCCAAGTCATTGGTGATATCGAATTGGGTTTCCCATTAGGTGTTGTTGGAAGAAAATGTCTCCATATTATATGTTGGGCGCGGGATCCCCCAAGGGAAGTTTTGGGGCTTAAAGCCTAGATTTTGACTAAATCCGATGTAAAGACTCCACGTTTTGTGGGTGTGGAGTGCAAGCTTGTAAATGAGTCATAGGGTTTTCCGCCCTCATGTTTGTAATGTAATGCTGGCTTTAGAGAACTACCGAACCATGGGATTGTATAAATAGAGCGAGACTCTAAGTTGTAAATCACCGAAGGAATGATGATGGAATAGAAGCATAGCAGAAGATATAAGTGTAGAGTCGAGTCTTTGGGTCGTAGAGTAGGAGAAGGCTCTGCAACTGAGTCCACAGAGGCCTAGTAGTCCACAATTGACTCCACAGACCCCTACAGCTAAGTTCACAGGGCAAGTCAAGTCTATAACCGTTGGAGAAGTAATAAAGAGAAGTTTCTTATCATTTATGCGTATCTTTTTCCTATTTTGTGCATTGAATGTATTGGATATAAATTGAAATTTCACTATTTATATGGTGCACAAACTTATATGACTGTGTTAATTAAGCGAATATAAGATAAAGTATCTGTTTACGTGAAGTTAACTAATAGTTATAAGAAGATAAGTAAGATCCGCGGTGTAACTTGGGAAAATAGCGCAGATCACTGCCTTAGCAGCGCAAAAGCACCTCAACCCCTGCTTACACCTGCACGAAGGCAATTATAATAGATCATGAAGGCCTTGCAAGTTAGGACAATGTTCGGAGTGACCTGCGCGAAGCCATTCGCAGTTGGACTAAATCGACCCCTCAGACATCTCAAGGGTGTGGAAACTTGGTTCCAACATCCCCCCATACTGCTTCGGGTGAGACCTCAGTCCGCACTTTGCGGGCCATTGCCGAAATGGACAATAGTGCAGGGATTTGTTTAGCTAATTAACTTCGAACCTAGGTCAAGCCCCATCAAGCCAACAAATGGTTTCGTTGCTGGGACCAGAATCTGCATGGAGATGTTTGATGTAATATCATTGGAATCCAACTAAGAAGGAAAATGAAGGTTGGTTGGATAGAAGAATTCACGAGTTTGTGGCATAGGAGAACAAAAATCTGCAACTAACAAAATAAGAGTGGTTAGACTGCTACCTATATAGAGAGATCCATGAGATCTTCTTCGCATCTTTCCCTAAGGAGTTGTATGAGTGGATTGCGAAGCTAGAAGATAATCAAGGAAGGTGGGAACTCGATGGTCCTATTGTGTGGGCCCCAGAGTTGGTGCCCATATTGGAAGCATCACAACATAAGATCACATGCACTATTGATCACTGGCTCAATCGGATTATAGGAGGATTCATCACTGAATTTGCGGTAAACACTTCAGTCAGCTATAGTAAGGTAGAGCAACGCTTCCTCAAAGGACCGTGAGGTAAGTACGTAAAGTATTTGAATACTTGATTAAAATGTTATTGTGTGAAAAGAGGATTATGCAGTTACCTTGATGTTCGGGGCTACGAGAAGTTGAAAAACCTACATGAATGAAGGAAGTAAGGGACCAGAGAATAACCCTTTGATCTCACCTCTGTGAGTGGATGAGGAAGAGCTCGCGAAGGTCTCTCCACGAAGTGTGATCCATTTGATAAGGCAAAGGATTCTGCGCATACCACCCCCAACCACACTGCCACCAACTTCACCACCATCACCTCCATCTTCACCCGTACCACCTCCGCCACCATCGCAATTCAGTATGCAAGAATGATAAAGTTGCCTATGTTCAAGGGATTGGGAAACGAATATCCAAACTAGTTTTGGTTCATTGTAAAAGTCGTATGGAAAGTGCAGGGAGTTATAGAAGATAATATTAGGAGAGAAACATTGGTTATCTCCTTGCAAGACCGCGTGCTGACCTAATATATTAAGAATTCTAGTAACAATATGAATGTAGGAATCACGGATATCCAAATTGTGCTAAATAAGGAATCTAGTAGGCCAAATTCAGAAGTGCAGTCGATTATTGGGTTCAAGGAGATATGGATGCTACTAGGTGAGACTCCTTTCGAGCTGGATCAGAGGCTGAAGTGTAAGATTCGTGAAGATAATATGAATTTAATGGATGGATAGCACCGCGAATGGTTTGTAGCATCGCTAACGCCACATTTGAGGAGCGCGCTGTCATATCTGAAGTTAATGGCCAAGGAAGAGTCCTTAGAGATCATGATGAGACTGCATGAGTCCCTAATGCATGAGCCTAACTTGGGATTTCAGTAGATACACGCGTAGTTGAAAAAGTTATACCTTGAGATGCATAGTCTGAAACAAGATAGGACAGCTCAACCAGAAGTGCACAAAGAGGTGTGGTGCGTAAAATGCAAGGGTCAGGGTCATGATAAGGACCAATTCCCGGTATTGGAAAATTCCCTTGTGGGAGGAGGACCGATGTCGTTAAGACTGGAAGTGCAAGCAGGACCTAGCACAACACCTGC
This sequence comes from Pinus taeda, assembly GCA_000404065.3. NCBI lineage: Eukaryota > Viridiplantae > Streptophyta > Pinopsida > Pinales > Pinaceae > Pinus > Pinus taeda. Next base: position 6,706 of record APFE030137522.1, read on the forward strand.
TTTGTGGTGCGCGATTTGTCAAATAGGTGGAAAGCATGCTACAGACAACTGCCATTTGTTACCAAAATACACACAGAATACACAACCGTTGTTCTAAATTTATGTAGGTCGATTGAGCACGATGAGTGCACTTGTAGAAGTTATGAGTTGATGGTGGATAGAACTCCCACCTACAGAGTTCAGGTTGAAATGCGGCCCCTAGACTAGAGTGCAGGGATGGAACGCATCAGATTTGAGAGGCGTGGAAGACGCCAAGGTGGAGGAGGACCTCGAAGAGGTCGCGGATAGTTGATATGCTACAATTGCGGAGGTCTAGGACATTATCCCCGCGATTGTATGAATCTAACATGTCCATCATGTCTATATTGCACCTTGTTTGTGATGAGACAGAAGATTGTCCTACGCTGATAGTTAGGATAGGTGACAAGGGAGTGCTACCACCTCCCACGAATCAGAGCCTACATATGATGAGGGCTGAGCTGCACGAGGAAGACCCTAATGTGAACATTTTGCTCCGAAGTGGGATTGCAATGAGAGATGATACAGGCAAACAACCAGAAGATCATACTTGGGTTCGCAAATCTTTGCTGAAAGAAGTGGAGTTTGATTTGGAGCGTGCTTGAGAAACCTTTATGGAAGCTAAGAAGAGCTTTGTTGATGCCTCCACTTTAGGAAGAAAAGATACACTGGAGTTGGAGATGGACCCATATATGCTTACGTCATTCCTGGAAACATGCATGAAGTTGTACTGCACTATAGTAAGGCTGTAAAATAATTGCAAGAACTCATTAACAGATGCGGTGGGACTGTTCCAGGAGAACCATGCGTAGTCCAGAAGATTTGAAAGCATAAGATGAGGACATGGAGAGAAATGAGGCTAATTGTGCAGATTGGAGAATATGAGATGGAAGAAGTGATTTTGGATTTAGGTTCAGACGCAAATGTCTTGCTGAAGTAGACATGGGAGCACATGGGGAGGCCTAAGCTGCAGTGGTCTCCTATTCAGTTGCAAATGGAAAACCAACAGAAGATAATACCCCTGGGGTGATTGTAGGGAATCACCGTGCATATTGAGGGTGCAAGCGCGCTAGCACACTTTGAGGTGATAGAGATTGTTGATGACAACAATCCTTACCCTGCGCTCTTAGGAATTAATGGGGCCACTAACATGAACGTGGTGATTAATACGAAGAAGTGCAAGATGATTTTTGAGAAGAAGTCTCTACGTGTCATTATACCTTTGGACCCTGCTGAGGGATCGTGCTATACAGAGCCAGTGCACGACTATGAAAGTGACGACGATTTGGAATGCATCTATAAGATAACTCCATGAGGGAAAGACTGGGTAAATGCCAGTACAGATGGATGAATTTCATGGGAGTGCGAAAGCTCTTGTATGTCGGATTCGAATGAGGAGATAGAGCGATGGCAGAATTGGTTAAACGAGGTAACCATGCTTAATTGCAATATGATGATAAGATCACTGCACTGCGTATCGACAGAAGTGAGAGATCTGCCTATGTATGATGGGTTAATTAAGTTAGATGCCTTCTTGGAAAAATTTGAAAGGGAGGTGCCAAAAAAACAATGTTTTCAGGCCTTGAAATGGGTACTGTGCGCTATGCCTGCGAGGTGGTGGGGTACTCACAAAGGAAGCTTTGAATACTGCCACGCATGTAGGAGGATGATGCACAAACTGTTTCGAAAGCCTAGGGTGTGATTTGTAGATAAATATAATGGACGAGATTATCCGCACACGCATCTTTCCAGCTGGGTATACAAAGGTCCCAAACAACCTCCGCAGATGCACATGAACTTCGCATTGGGAAATACTGTAAATAAGCATGTGTTGGGGGGGGGGGGGGGGGAGGGGGGGGAATGCGTAAATGACTCCTCGAGTTGCAATGACAAAGTGTGGAGAGAAAAATCGCACAGAAGGTTATCCACGCGGAAGAATTTAATGAAGTGTGTGAAGCGTTGAACAAGGTAAGTAGTGCACAACGAAGTGATTGGGACTTGCGGGTACCAGTAGCTTCATGGGCTTATATGACAACATGCATGAAATTGATGGAACAGACACCTTCTGGGCTGGCCTATGGAGTGAACATTGTAATGCCGATGGAGTTTATCATGCCTAGTCTGCACCATAGGGGCTTCACTGAGTCAGTAATACCATACCATGTGGGTTCATATTGGGGGATATATATTGAGGAAAAAAGGGCACAATATATTAGCCGATATATAGGGGGTAAAGGGTTTTTATATTGGCAAGTACAAAAAATGGACCTCAAAGTTAATGAAAAAATATAAAGGGGTATAAAAAATGTTAATGAAAAAATGGATACCTACAATATCTAGTGTAGGGTGGGTTTTTTTGAATTGGGAAGGTGTATTGGGTTTGTATTGGTAGGGGGTTAAATAATGTGATTTTTAGGAGTATTTTCCAATATGTATTCAAATAAGGGTATTGTTTAATATGCCACGAACGCACATGATAAGTTAGAGGTTCATTGAGTGAAGCCCCTGTTTTGCACGCATAGCAACGCCCATGGATATGACGGATTGTGGAGCCTTGGAAGAAGGGATTATGCAGTTGGAAGACCTTGAAGAAGAACTCTTGGGACCTGATGAAGAGATCTAGTAGGGTGATCTTAGGCTCGAAGAATTCATGAATGAAAGAGCTTGGTTGAAGGAGAAACACGCCCTTGTGGAAGCAAAAGTCCAGAAGCTTGAGGAAGAAATAAAAAGGGAGTTTCTTGATAAAAAACCATGGTGATAGAACAAGATGAGTGTGATTACATTGAAAAACTTAGGGACTACGAGTGAGAGTTTATCGGTTTAATGCATTGGATGGGATTGTATGTTATTAAGGAAATCACAGATGATGGCACGGTGCAGTTGGGCAAACTAGATGGTGAACTCTTCCCAAGAAAAGTAAGTAGTAGTCGGTTGAGGCCATACACAGGTGGCCCAACCACTTGACTAGCCATGAGAAGCACAATCTTAGTGCCCTAGGTAGGTGAAAGGATTCACGGGACTATAAACCACTCTACCTGAGAGCTGCGTGATGAAAGGACTACGTGCAGGAGTGAAGTATCAGAAGGTTCGTGACAATGAAAGGGTAGTTACGATGCTGCACATGCTGATTGAGAAGTGACCATTATAGTCACTCTTCATGATGTGATGCTTGGTTTAAGACCAAATGGAGCGGGTGACAGGCATTTAAGGCAGGGTTTATGGGCTAGATTTCGGAAAATCTTCTTCCAAGGGAGCATTAATGGACCAAATTTTGGGGGAATGGTCAAATTTGAATTCAAAAGGCATTATAAATTGTAAAGAGCTACCCAGCAAACAACACTTGGCCATTTGAGAATTGAGTTGTCGTGTGCCCAAATATTTTTGAACCTATACCTGTTTGACCTATTGAAGTTGGAGGTGTTGTTTAAGCACCTACCTCAGCAGTTGAGAGATTCATGGAACAACAAGATGGCATCATCTAAAGAAGCCAAAGATATTGAAGAGATGACCGTTGAAGAGGTCGCATAGGCCATGATAGTAGGAGATGCCTGCTAGAGCATTAGGATGGTCGAAAAAATCCCTAAATCACTGCGCATGCTCAGACCCAAGAAAGATAAGTAGCCCATGGTTCTAGTGCGCGTGCCCCCTAGAAACTTGTTGCGAACTAAACTAACCATGGAAGAAAAGGGGAAAGCTATTAATTTGGAAACTGATGAGGAAGAGGAAGACCTTGAGGAAATCCTAATAAAAGAGGAGGAAGATGAAGGCATGGACCCTCTAACCAAGATGCTCACATATATTTCTCCGCACAAGGGGAAGGAAAGGGTGCCCAAGGACCTAGATGAGAGCAAGAGCTCTCTGTAGACTCCGCTGCTACCCGATGATATTATTTTTGAAGGAGCACACTTGGGACAGGTGCTAGGTCTAAAGTTTAAATATTGGGATCTCGCGGACCACAAGAAATTCCCACACTTGGCAACCACACAGCTCATGCAAACGAAGAAAAACATAGTGGTGGGAGTTGGTATCAGCATGGCTGCGCTCCCTTGGGAGATGCTCTATGCTCTACAGGATGGAGTGACTACAGAACGATAGGCTAGGGAGGGTCACATGCTCCAGATGATGAGCGAACAGTGAATTAACATGGAACAACTGACCCTATAATACAACGAGGTAGTGGCGTAGAACCAATAGATTATGCAGGTGGTTGAAGAAGCCTCCTAGATGGTCGCTAAATTTGGCATCCGAGCAAAGGCACCAACAGAGGCATGCATCTGGAGGCTAGAAGCGGGGGTGCGTGAGGTGAAGGAAGAGATGGCTAAGGTTCATCTGGAGTTGAACCTTCAGATAGTTGAGCTGCAGTTGAAGGCACAACCTTGAACTCCATCAGAGGTGAGGGAACAGTGCACCAGTGCCATCATAATGGGAATAGAGGAGATCAATAGTGTAGTAAAGGACTGCACCAAATTATTTGAAGAGCGTTGGAGGTCCTCACCACTCTGTAGGAGGACCCGAATTTACAACGCTTAGAAACAGAGGTACCTAAGCTGCAAAAAATGTATGATGACATAAAAGAGACCGCACAAACAGTGGCACTTACATAGAGGCTCGCGCAGATGCAACAGGCAAAACTGCACAAAGAGCAGGTAGACACCGCGTGACATAAGGAAGCGGTTTTAAAGGCGTGCGTCCAACCATGGATCGATGAGGCCTTCGTCATTACAACCTCGATCGAAGCCAGGCTCACGTAGATGTAGTGGACGTAGCGACAGATGTAGGGAAGCAATTTAGGTACCACAGTCTCTGAACAACACATCTGGGAGGTACAACAGGCAACTGCTCAGTGCACTTCTAATCTTGCAGCAGTCCAGGCAGATTTGGGACGTCTCTGCACGAAGATATATGCATCGACAAAGTGACTCAAGGGTGAGTCATGATGTTTGTGTTGGGGGCCTATTGTCTGCGGGATCCACAAAGCGAAGTTATGGGGCTTAAAGCCTAAATTTTAGCTAAATCCGATGTAAAGACTTTGCGTTTTATGGGCATGGAGCACGAGCTTGTAAATGAGTCATAGGGTTGTCCGCCCTCATTTTTGTAATGTAATGTTATCTTTAGAGATCTACCCATGGTCTGCGGACCATGGGATTGTATAAATAGAGCGAGGCTCTAAGTTGTAAATCACCAAAGCAATGATGATGGAATGGAAGCATAGTAGAAGATCTAAGTGTAGAGTCGAGTCTTTAGGTCATAGAGTAGGAGAAGGCTCTGCAGCTGAGTGCGCAGAGGCCTAGTAGTCCGTAGTTGAGTGCATGGACCCCTACAGCTAAGTGCACAGGGCAAGTCGAGTCTGTAACCATTGGAGAAGTAATAAAGATAAGTTTCTTATCATTTCTGTGTATCTTTTTCCTATTTTGTGCATTGAATGTATTGGGTATAAATTGCAATTTCATTGTTTAAATTGTGCACAAACTTATATGACTGTGTTGATTAAGTGAATATAAGATAAAGTATCTATTTACGTGAAGTTAACTAACAGTTATAAGAAGATAAGTAAGATCCATGGTGCAACTTGGGGAAATAGCACATATCGTTGCATTAACAACATGAAAACACCTTAGCCCTTGGTTAGGGCTACACGAAGGTGATTATAACAAATCGCGAAGTCCTTGTAGGTTAGGATAGTGCGCGAAGTGACCTACTTGAAGAAATTCACCATTGGACTAAATCTACCGCTTAGACATCTCAAGGGTGTGGAAACTTGGTTCCAGCATCCCCCCATACTGCTTCGGGTGAGACATCAGTCTGCACTCTGTGGATTGTTGCTGAGAGGGCCAGTAGTGTAGGGATTTTTTTGGCTAATTAACTCTGAACCAGGGTCAAACCCCATCAAGCCAACATTATAGGAGCTCCCTTCTCCTTAACATCTAGACTCAACCTTGGAGAATGACAACGAAGCTTTTCTTTTGTCGACTCAGTAGAAATCATGCAACGTGGAATCGATGGACTACCTTGAGAAGCATGTTCAATATCCTCAGTTTTAACATATCCAAATGAACTGCGTCTTCTCGGTTCATGCTTCTATAATGTTATTTAACCTATCTTCATGCCTTAATAGTAATCTACGCCTAATAATAGAATCATTATGAGTTATACCAATAAAGTATCTAAATTCTCTTACCCTTTAAAAGGCATCCTCAATTCTTGTACCACCCACCTCGACGTCCACTCTAGACATCCCAAGTTATTATTAATTGGTGAAGAGTATAACAATTTTAGGGCGGTGTTCTATGTGCTACTCAAAACTGATTGCACTAATCAATTATTTCATACACGTGATAAAACTGGTCAAAAAATGTGGGCTTTCACAAGATTAACTAGAGACTATACTTGGAGATCCTACAACGTTGGAGACTATGCTTGGAGATCTTGCAACGTTGCAGAATATGCACAAAGATTTCATCAATGATTTGTAGGTGGACGAATGGCTTAATTGCAAATGACAAGCCGAGTTTTTGGATATATATGTTATCAACTACGAGGAAAGTGGCTTTCAGCACAAAAGACTACGAGGCAGCGAAAAAGTGGGACTTAATCTTCAAAATTCTCAATAGAAATGAGGCTGCCAAAATCATGTGTAGCAACAAGGCTCCTAAATTTGAATTCACTTTTGCAATTCATATCTTTATTTATCTATTGATCATAATCTCGGTTTGATTCCCTTTGAGGAGGAACAAAAACCTACTAGCCTCAAATTTTCACCATAAATCACTAGACCCTGCAATGTTGATGAGATAATGTATGGTTGTCTAACATAAGGCTACAATTCTCTTATGGATTTGATCCTAACATAAGGTTGTTAAATTTCTTTTAGAACCACTTCTTACTAAAATTGATCGAGTGAATGTGATCATTGACAAGTATTCTCAATCATCCTGGTTGGAACTTATATCATTTCCTCAACCTTTCCATAACATGTTTCCAATTGACGAGAGTATAATGGAAGTTATGAGTTTAGATGAAATGCCTTGGGACAATTATCATCATCGTTCCTCCTTTCTTCCTGACTTCGAAAAGATTGAAAATAAATTTTCTACAATGTTTTCACTTAAGATTGTAGATGACCCTAATTTACCTATATCAATTTTTGAATCTATCTGAAAAGAAATTAGGGAATATATCTACAATAATTCCACTTAATATCTCAGTGAAACCTAAAATTACAAAGAACATTCATATATGTTCCTCATCCTCACTTGATGAAATTCAGACTTATAAGGCCATATTCCATGAATTTTGTTACATTTTTTCTTGGTCTTATGAGAAAATTCTAGGAATCGACCCAAGTATTGTAGTTCTTGAAATCAAGACCTACCCAAATGCTAACCCATCAGATAGAGATTACATCTAGTGCATTCTAGAAAAGTTCTCACTATTAAAGATAAGGTTGAAAAATTCTAAAAATTGGTTTTATCTATCTTGTTCCCTTGACTGATTGGGTTTCTAACATCATTCTTGTTAACAAAAAGCAAGGCACAATAAAAGTATGTGTTTATTTTAGAGATATTCACAAAGCTTGTCCTAAAGACAACTATCCTCCTTACATGAACCAAATAATTGATGATTTTGTTGTGAATGAAATTTTTTCTTTTATGGATGGATTTTTCAGATATAATCAAATTAACATACTCCTTGGAGATTAGCATAAAACTGCGTTCATTTTTCCATGGGGAACTTTCGCATGTCAAAAACTTCTATTTAGACTAAAGAGTGTTGGTGCCACTTTCCAATGGGTTATATCTTATGCTTTTCATGACATTAAGTATATTGTACAACTGTATTTAGATGATATACCAACACATTCATTGAAATGTGAAGACCATCCAATGCATCTAAGAGTGATTTTTCTCCGATGTTGACATAATAATATATGCTTAAATCCACAAGAATGTGTTTTTTGTCTGAAATATGGTCATTTAATAGGATCTGTCACGTCTAAAGAAGGAATTCATGTTGACCCCCTTAAGGTAGGGGCCATTATGAATTTTCCTCCTTCCAATTTACACCAAATCCAAAGTTTGCAGGGGAAAGCAAACCTTTTACTTTAATTCATTCCAAATCATGCATATCTAACTAAAGTTTTACCCAGATTTGGAAAAATGACATGTCTTTCATATGGGATGGAGCTACTCAAAAATATTTCATTGCGCTAGAACATGTGTTGACTCACACACCTTTATTACATATGCCTAGTTACCACTAGGACTAATTTTTGTATTTAACTGCATCAGACGTTACAATTGGAATGAGATTAGTCTAAGAGGATGAATTAAACAATGAACATGCACTTTACTAATTGAGTAGGAATCTTACCAATTTTGAAATAAAATATGCACATGTGGAAGAATTGCCTTTGGCATTTGTGCAAGTTGTTGAAATATTTCGTCATTATATTCTATTGCACAAAAAATAGTGGTTCCAAATTGCAACCCCATGGTTTATATTCTAACCAAACAATTGCTCGTGATAAAATATTCCAAATGGATTGTTATCCTATAGGAATTTGACTTAGAATTTGTTAAATCCAAGTGAAAGAAATCATTAGTGATTTTCAATCTTATTTGTGAGTTTCTTGTAGAATTTTCTCTACGAATTAGCTAGCTCTCACTGATATCATGTAGAAATTTGACTTGAAGATCAAACTAATATATGCAATGTACTAAAGAATAATACTAGATCTACATATACCATAAAATTTGTGGAAGCTTAATTGAACACGAGCAACATCAAGCATGAACACATATAACTGATAAGAAGGAATCAATCACACATAACACAGAAGAATTTATCTCGGAAAAGCATAGCTCTATATTATCAATCAAGTGGAAATCCTCAACAACATACAAAAACAATCAGCTCAAAAGCTATCCTGCTTTCTCTGTACTCTAATGATGAAGCTCATGGACTACCTAGCCTTGTATATAAAGGTTGCACCTTAGGTCCAAGCTCCTATTTTCTTGCGCATTTTTTATTGGGGACTAATTACAAAACACATGTAAATTGGCCTGATCATACCTATTGTCACCTCAAGTCCAACTACACAGTCAAAAAAGGAAGAAGCTTCCTTCCCCATGCAAAGAATACTTACTAGAAATATCCTAGCATCTGATAGTACATTGTCCCACATATGATCTCAACTGGGTCTCTGACAGAACTGACATGCATCAGTTACCCATGATTACATAGTTATCTAAAAATAACAGTTGTCACATGCATGCAAGCATCAACAAATTGTATCTCATTAATTTAACAACTTGTTAAATTAATCTAACTGAACTTGACTAAGTTATACTAAGTCAACTGATCCTCTCAATATAGAACACATCCTTAATTCCTCAATCAGTGGAGCAAATCAAGGACACATTCCCCAATTAGTGGAGAAATAATTTCATGTTCTCACAAACACTTCAAATTTGCTTTTCCTTAACTAATTAACTCATGGAGAATTAATTAATTAATATTCCAAGCTACTAGTAAGACCAAATTCAAATTTACTTCCTATAGATAGATCAGGGACTGCTATAAATAGGAAGGGACCCATCAATTTTATTTTTAGCAGATGTTATTTTTAGTAGTTTCACCTCTCACCCAAGGTGGCCAAAATGCTTATTGGCCAAACTGCTATTTTTAGAAGTGCTATTTTTAGCACTTCTATTTTTAGTACTTCCTAAATTTAGCATCTTTTGTTGCACACTTTTCAACATTTCCCTATTCTGAGACAGAAACAATGACAGAGGATTCTCTTCAATATGAATCTCTCTTTATTGTTAGCACATCATATCCTTGGTATAGAGATGTTATCGTTTATCTCCAAACTCAAACATTTTAGCCCAAATTATGTTGAATTGACCTTCGTCGCATTCAGTACCAATCCCAGCAATACACTATTGTTGGTGATACATTTTATCATCATGGTGTTGATTTAGTTTTCTGACGATGTTTAGCACATGACAAAGCCAAAAAATCTTTAAATGATTGTCACTCTGGAGGGTGTGGTGGTCACATGTCAGGGTTTGCCACTGCCAAGAAAATCTTGTGCACTGGATATTTTCGGCATTATATGTCTAAAGATTTCATTATTGTGGTCCAGAAATATCATACTTGTTAAATTTATCATCACAAAATGTGTGCTTCTAATTCTCCTCTTCACCTAATCATCGTTGTCACTCCCTTTGCGAAATCGGTCATTGATTTCAATACATGTAACCCTCACTCAGTTGGGGGAGCATTGGTATACTATCCTAGTTGTGGATTATTTTACAAAATGGGCCGAGGTGATGGCTATATATAGGGATGATGGTGAAACCTCTACTCTTTTCATATTCAATCATGTTATTTCTAGGTTCGGCATCCCACATGCCATTGTCATAGACTATGATAAGCATTTTTAAAAGTTTATCATAACCAACATTACTGCGAATTTTGGCTTATGTCACGATAGCTCGACTCCATATTACCCATAGGCCAATGACCACGTAGAAATTGTGAACAAATTTTTAACCACTATGCTTTAACAAATTATGGGGATTCATAAGTGAAATTGGTATCTAATGATTTTTTCAGCATTGAGGACATATTGCACCTCAACAAAAAATTAAACATGTTTTACATTCTTTTAGTTAGTTTATGGTTTGGATGTAGTCTTACCTATTGAATGTGAAATCCTGTCACTGAAGCTAGCAATCAAATTGCAACTTACTAATTTAGCAGAGGAGGAAAATTTTTTATAGTTGGCACATTTAGATTAAAATTGTCGTGATGTTGAGTTGGTTAGTGAGGCTCATAAGAAGCATATTAAGGCTCATTTTGACAGAAATGTAAATCCTTGTATGTATTCTGAAGCTGACTTGGCCTTGGTTTATGATCAAGAACACGATAAATTGGGAGATGGTAATTTCAAACCTATGTGGCATGGTCCATGTATTGTAAAACATGCACTTACAAAACGTGCTTATTAGCTAGTTGACTATGACGATATTCCTTTGGCTAAGCTAAGAAATGGGCTTTACCTTAAAAGGTACTATGCTTGATTTATTGCATGAGTACATTGTAAATTATTGTATCATATTTTACATTTGTTGCATTTTGAGTTCTTTTTTAGCAACTCCTTCTATTTCTCCTTTTTATCTTGTGTTACACTTGATTTGCATATGTTGATGCTCATTCAAACTTACATTGGCTACGCTTATGAAACTAGTCATAGTACTTAGAATATTTCTTCCACAGCTTGGGCTATCTATTTTCCCACTAATGAGTTAGTGAGTCTACATGTAATATGCCTTGGTCAAACAATGAACAATATTGCAGAATATAGTTTTGTCATTAAGTTGTCATCTTATGCCATTTCATTTGGTATTCATTGTTTAATAATCATATTAGATTCTTGACTCATAGTATTACACTTAAGTCACGTTTATTCAATTAGAAGTTCTTCAATGTTAAGGATGTTTTTATGGGTTCGTATCTTGGAAAGGGAATTCTATTACATTAAATACCAACACATTCAAGGACACTTAAACATATTAATTGATACATTGGAAAAATTATGTGCTAAATCAAAATTTTCAACATTTGTAAAAAGAAAATAATAACCATTCACATATTGTACAAAATTAGCCGAACAAATAGATGTAGTTTTTATTAATCATAATGTTTATAATTTTTTTTGAGTTTTTACAAAAGGTGCTAGCTAAGACATATGAGGCTTGTGACCTTTATTATATGAACATGTCAATAGATAAAAAAACAAAATATAGCTCTATGCCTAGAGATTAAGAATGTTGCTTGTAATAACAGATGATGGCATAAGACACTTGTTGTAACAGACGACCAATCCACCAAGGTACACCTGTTGTATGCCTCTAATAGTGAGGATGAAGGTCATCGAATGCAATATTTGGGATATACAGAGTCAAACTCTCTAAGTTCCTCTTGATCTCAACTAGGGTCTCTATTGCAACTAGATCATGTTCCATAGGGACTAGTAGTTCATCGCGCCTAGTTTTTTGTCACATTGTTGCTGGTTTTACTCATCCCACATTTGCATTATATTTTTAAATAATTAGAGTTGGATGAAAATTGAAAAATAGAAGACAACCAAAGTGAGAATTGCTATCTATGTCACCCCATTGCATTCCTATAGGAAGAGGGATATCTGGATCGCCTCTAAAATCCATACCCACATATGGGTAATCATCAATCATGAGGAGCTAATGACTCAGCCATTTGAAAGAAATAGGAGTATATCTAATCTTTGGATCACCCCACCTCCGACCAAGCCATCAATGAAACCCATTATAACATACAAGGATCTCTTGGACCCGCCATCTACATGGAAGCCTATGTACATAGTATTGGGATCCTATCTAGGCTGAATGATACTAAAATCACACCATATCAAAATTATTTTAACTTCCTTTTCTTTTCTCTGATGAGTTGTCCTTTTAAATTGGCTAGACCCCCCTTGCAGTAAATGAACACAATAGGATGCATGCACTCTAATGAAATTTTCATTTTCTCTTTGGTGACTAGGTGAAGTAGTGCACTTCTGCATAAATGAGCAATGGTAGATGCTATGGTCCTCAGTGGAAGTTCTACGATTTCTTTAATCTAAATCCTTTTACTGTCACTCACTACTTCATAAGGTTATTAGTTTCCCAGAGTGCAGAAAAGAAGTGAATTTTGAAGTCATTTCCCAAGCCACTGAATATATCAAGGTCAAATTAGACCCTCTTCACTACATAGTGCTCGTGATAAGATTTCCCACGATATATAAAAGTCCAAAAATGGACTTCTAGATCAGAAGTTAGAGTAGTTTGAAGATGGGGGTTCTATTGCCTTGAAATGAAAGAGAGGAGCACATTGGAAGGCCCTATGCACAACAAATCCCAAACCTCACAGGTCCCACAAAACCACGATCCTGCAGTCCTCCAGTCCCATGATATCGCAATCCCACATCCCACAGGTTCCACAGAATTGCAATCTCGCAGTCCTGCAGTGTTGCAATACCGCTATCCCGCAGTGCCCCAGTCCTACGACGGGCCATCCTTAAGGAATTGTGGGGGATAAAACACACTAATAGCACAAATCATAGATAATTCGGGCCCTTGATGTTAAATCATCGAGGAAGGCCAAAATCATTTAACAAAGGAAACACATGCAAAATTACGAACGGGCAACCCCCTTTCGTGGCTGTATGGTGATGACATGGAAACTGACATCATCATTGATGTGGAACTACAGAAGACACGTTGCATTCAAATTCAACATTTTTAGGGGTACTATAGGGGAATTTCTAGGTGAAACGTGTCAACGCTCATAGGGTGACATGTGGCACTGATGACGTCACACTCCCGCAAATCGGCGATCAACGATCACACACAACAAATTTCATTCTTCTGTTGAAGTTCCTTCCCGGCCTGCGATTGCAATATGTAGGAACTCCTCGGACGTGATATTTTATACACTGGGGTTATAGAGATTTTAGGTTCGTCCCTTTCAAAAGCCTCACACTCATTCAACACTCTATCCCATCGATCGATGACCACAAGTGTCAAGCGGAAAAGGCTAAAGGGAAAGTGCTATCAAGCGTCGGGATGTAGGATTCCAAGTAATAAAGGAAAAGGCCTCCCAAGACGGGAGCTTAAAGGCCTTAGCACCCGACGGGTAATCCCCTGGTTATATCCCCCGGTCATATGATAAGAAAAGCAAAAAGGGGCTAAACCAAAGGGGGCTGAGGGGGATCATAACTCACAGATTCGTAATATTAGAAAGGAAAAATCCCTGATTACAATGAGGCCCCAATAGTACAATACATGACACTAAAGGCATATGGGTCAGCATCTGAGGCATTAAAGCCAGCATGGAGTAGTAGTGAAGCCAATATCGAGGGCTTCGTAAAGACCTAATGGTTTGACAAAAGACTCCACTCCAATGCACATCAAAAGTACTATTGAGACAAAAATTTATAGTCCACCCACTCCCTACTCCAAAGAATGAGTCATTAATGAAGTAAAGGCAAAAGTGACAAGGACGCGGTTGAGTAGCCAGAGGGATGCACAGTGACAGAGACTCAGCTTGACTAGATGCTTTCACAGGAATGGCAGAAGGACCTCTTCATACATCATCCTCTAGGTTTCCTTCTATTTTTGCAATTTCCATTTATTTCCGAGAAGGGATCGAATCCCAATTGTAATCGTTTTGGGCAATAACACCTTACACAAGCCAAGACAACTAGTCTAGCAGGATAGCTGGAGCTCTGGCTAGGACATTTTTTAACTATAATTTTAGCTACCCCTCTTCTTATAAAAAGGGGGAAGCACCACTTTAATAAAGGTTAGCTGGTTCTAGAATTTTTCACCCACAGGGTCTGAATTTTGAGATACCATTTTGGTTCAATTTGTTTTTCATGCGGGATTCACTGATATCGTGTTGAATGTATGGACTGGTTACTTGGACCCTTTAAGATAAATTGTATTTCCCTATTGATTCCAAGCATGATCAATGTGCAGTATGTTTTCCCTTATGTAACCTCATTTCATAAGCTATTTTTCCTTCTCTAAAATAATGTAATGAGATTGTTGGTTTCTCCTTGGTTCATGGATTTACCCTGGTTGCTAAATAGAGAACAATGCTTGTGTGTATTATAGACTTAGTTGTGTTTTTCAATAGCCTACACTACCTATAGTAACTACAAATTTAGTTGTGTTATTAGATTATCCTGCAGTACCTGTATGAGCACATCCTTTCTCACACTATTTGGTGATAGAGGTACCATGTCATAGTCATGAAACCTCAATAAGTACTCTTTTGTTTCTATCACTCCTCCTCTTCCCTCTTCCATATTTCTATTGGAAAATCTTTTCTTAGGATTTTGTGTTGTTTACAACCCTATACATCGAATTCCATATTTCTGTTGGAACATTTCTTCTTAGGATTTTTGTTGTTACAACCATATACATCTATTTCCCTCCTTCCTTTCCTCCTCTCCATCATTTCTACAACTTCAGTTTTAAGTTGTCTCATTGTTGTGTGTCAGCCACCAAAAGAAGAGGCCATTTCTCTTTGAGATTTCCACAATATACCCCCAGCATTTGGATCCATGTGTTGGCTTGAAACTTTTTCAATGAAGGCTTATTGAACCAAGCCCGTCGTATTACCTTTTCACATGACAACTGGAGTGTTGAAAACCCCTCACAGATTATCTCTTAAGCACTCCTCTACTTAAGATGTCCTAGGCACTAGTTTAAAATCATCCTAGAGGCTGTCTCTAGAGAGATTTCTATCTTTGCTACAACACTTGTGCGACTAGTGCAATTTGAAGTGACAACATCTTCCATTGTTGAGTTGGGATCCAAAAACACAATACTCTTTTAGGTAATAAATTGTTGGTTCACTACCTAACCTAGCACCTAATAATGAAATATTGGTTCCATGACATGAGAGCCCTGTAAGAAAATAAATGTCCTTGACATCAGTGGTTAGTCTCTGATCACCAATTTGAAAGCATTGGTCTTGGACATTCCAAGCCCTCACTAACCATGTCAAAAAATCTATTTGCATTCTCATACTCGGAATCAATAAAAAATTTTCCAGCCACAATTTCTA
Organism: Pinus taeda; assembly: GCA_000404065.3. NCBI lineage: Eukaryota > Viridiplantae > Streptophyta > Pinopsida > Pinales > Pinaceae > Pinus > Pinus taeda. The sequence goes on from APFE030137522.1 coordinate 22,387, forward strand.
ATTGCTTGCAATGTTACCAGATCATTCATTGCTTCAACACCTTTGGCTTCATGTTCTCTCTCTCTTCATTATGTTTTGACAAAACAATATTTGTAATAAATGAGGGAAAAATGATTAGAGAACAAGCATTGAATCATTTTGAAAAAAAATTGAGCATTTTTGAAAATGTTTGGATTCCCTTATTTCCTCACACAATTTACCTTTAGAAAAAAATTTGCATTATTACACTTTTTTCTGAGGGAAAACTGCACAAGCCATAGTTTTCCAATTATTGGGAGAGTTGGGCTTGCACACCCTTGATAAAGGAAAAGTGCGATAGCCCATGAGCTCACCCTAGTTTCTAAAACACACTAAAAAAATTAAAAAAAAACACCATTAAAATACAAAATGAAAAACATGAATGATGAGAATAGGGAATGATCTCTTACTTGGAGAAGACGAAACTTGAAATGGCCCATCGGATCGATCACAATCTACTATTGAAGATTCAAATAAAAATGCACTCTCAAGAGCTCTGAAATGGTTAAAAACAAATTGTAAAGAAATTTTTACTTTTTTACTTTTTATGAGCAAATTAGGCCTATTAAAATAATCTTTTTTTCATATAGCTTTAAAATTTCAAAAAAGGAAGAAGTTTTTTCACCATTTTTGAGCAGTGATGATATTTTGTGAGATTGAATGTGTAGATTATAGGGTTATTTGTGAAAATAAATAATTTTGGCAATGAGTATACTTTTATCACTTATTTAGTCTCTTTAAAATTATGAAAAAGAGAAATCCTGGAGTTATCTTTAAGACTTTTTCCAACACTCATAAAATGAAAAGATTGCCGAGTATACTTGTTTATTTGAAACTTGTTAAAGTAAATGAAAAGACATCCACTTGATATAAGTTTACCCATTTTATGGACCATGTAGTCTATTTAAGAAAAAGGTATACTTTTACCAATCATTGTCAAAAGAGTTCTCTCCTGCATTATTTTACCTCTTTTCAGGTTTGAGAGACTAAATTTACAGAAAAAGACATTTTGGAGTTTACTTATATTTTCCTCCTGACTCCTTAAATATGAAAAACAATGACCTTTAATTTCTCTGGGAGTTTTAGAACCTTACTTTGAAAGAGCTGCACGAATTTTCTTTTTGTTTCTTTTCAAACTCTTTAAATATGAAAATGGCATCAAGTTACCCCTTCACTGGACTCATAAAATGAAAACAGTGTAAGACTCGTCAATCATGTTGAGAATGAAAGACTCCTTCCTAGGGTTCATTAAAAATACTCCGAAGGACTCATCTAAAGGATGAGCTTACAGGAGAAGCATATGTTATCCTCTTCAAGGTTGCATAAAAATAAAGAGGTACTTGCTAATAATGGTGTGGGGAAATGGGAAAGAAACATTTATTCTTGTATTGTGAAAGAAAATATGTCGCTCTTGAACATGAAACTCCGACACCTTCATGTTTGGGTTGGGAAATCCATTTTCCTCTCAATTGATCATACCTCATTAAAAGTATTCAAACTAATTTTTGGCCTTTTCTTTGATTCAAATGCTGCCAAGTCAAAATGTTGTGTTTCCAATATGTTAAAGAGAAGTTCAACCTAAGTCAAATTTACCTTGTAATCATAGTCTTGAATCGCGCCAGCCATCCCCGAGTCAGTCTTCAATTACTCTGAAAAATTTCTCTTCAAAACTTGGCATGAGTTTCGTGCCGCAAGCCCTCCCACGACAGATTGCTACCTATCAACTTCAGTTTATTATCTATGAATTTTATCTAGAGACCTCATTTAGTACCTTTATGCCTACATGCCTAAAAAACAAGTTTCTCGCTTTTGAAGACATGTTCTCATCATCAACCTTCGATGATATGATTCTATGAATGTTCAAATTCAAGACATTTATTCACATTTCATATATTGTATTGGAGTACCTTGAGAACCATTGTCATTATTGATGGTTTCTTTCACACCTGTTAACGATTCACATAATTGATCGATAATCAAGTGGTTTCATTTTTATAACTCTATCATATACATTGTGTTTTCAAAATATAAAAAAATATTTCGATTCTTCAATGTGTGTCATGTGACTACAAAACAAAAATTTTAGGACTGTAGTTACATTTCAAAATACCAAAAAAAACGACTATTGAAAAAAATAATCTTATCATTCCTCTATATTTTAATGTTTCTAGAGAGATGAAGTGTTCCTTTTTCATAAATATAGTACTTGATCATGCTTGGTTTAGTGTTGCACCCTTCTTTTGAAAATAAATCTTTTACTTGATTTTGTTATCTGAAGATCTCAGTGAAGGATATCCCTTTAAATACCTTTATCAACAACCTGATCTTATCCATCTAATTAGTGAGCTCTAGAGCCTCAAAATCATTTAGCAAATTATCCCATTCAATAATCATTTTGGAGTCTTGAAAGACATCTATCTCGTCAATGGCTAGCCACTTGGAACAAAAAAAGACTCCCTATAAAGAAAGAAGCTTCGTCTTCTTTTAAACATATGCCACTATACCATCTAAAATGATAGAAATATCTATGCTTTAATACAATGTGCATACCACTACCACATACCTCTGAAGTTAAGGCCCCATAAAAAAAACAAAGTAGTGAATTTGACCCATATATCTGTATAACTATATATTCTCCTTTATAGGACCAATCTCCAGAAAGTATGTCAAAATATTAAGCCATGTCACCCTTACATCTAGCTCAATTTGATTGAATATCCATGCATTCCTAGATCTCCATATGCTGCAGATGATATAGAAAGTCAGGGAATTGTGTTCCTTATATTCTAAGAACCACTATCTTATAAAATCCCTATTAGAGGACTTTGTTGGCATTTTGGCACCGATTTAGAGCTATGGCACAGGTTTTGTCCTTGATGGCAACTCTCTTTGGTACCAGATCTCAGTTCGGGCTTTCAGAATGAAGGAAAAGACATATACGCAGGTTCATTTAGACGAAGACGTGTATACATGCGGGTTAGTTGTTACAAAAGCGCGTATATGTTGGAGAACTTACTTTTGGACTATGGTAGTTAGTCCTTGGTATTTGAACCTATCGTTTTGGACCATGGTGTCTCGTCAGATGTGTTGATCCCAGGTTTTGGATCCATGGTATTGATTTATTATGGTTTTGGACCGTGGTATTGTGAAAGGCATAAGACTATAAAAGATGAAGGAGATCATTTGGCAAAATATTATCTGAATTATTATTGAATATCTGATAAAGTGCTAGATCTGGAATACTAGTAATCGGGTTATGGTGCAAATCTGGATCTGAATGAACGAGGAACCCTAGCGCAAAGAGAAGGATAAGTTCTATTGATGGGTCATAATCTTTAAACTTGAATGATAGTATCTTTGTATGATTTTGGTCTGTTATATGCGGCACTTGCTTGATCTATAACACTGATAATCTGGGTTAATTAGTGTTTGAATATCTGAAAGAGCGAATTATCCTTTATAGATCTGTACGCCGGTTCAGTGAAGCTAAGGTGCGTATACACGCTGGTTCAGTGAATGAAAATAGCGTATACGCAGGTTGTTCCAAACATAGAGGCGTATGCACGCATGTTGCAGGTTATTAAAATAACGTATATATTTTGAGTTGTGATCTAGCTGTTTTTGTTTATTGCTGTTGTGTTCTGGGTTCAGATTTTGGTGTGTGGTTTCTGGTACTGTGTTTTGGGTACAACTGTTAGAGAAGTATCTACTTGATTTAGATCTAATTGGTGAAAAGGAGATTGATTGATGGAGAAATTCTTGATGATTGATTGATGTTCACGGATCCAGTCTGAAAATTTATGAAACATGGTCCCTGGAAGAAAGAGAAGGTTGTAGCCTTCAGTAGGCCAGCACCTACGCACTAGTATCTTGGCTATTGCAAGAGATAAAGGGGGTTGTAGCTCCCTTTCAGGAGAAGCTGGAAAACAAGAGAGGGTTGTAGCTCTCTGCAGGTTGCAGCCTGCGTACTGGTAAAGGAATGCGTCAGTACATTGTAAAAGAAGTTTCTAATTCAAAAGAAGATAAAGACGAATTGCAGTAGGTGGTTTTCACCCACATTGGGTTTCCACCTTATATCTTGTGTTCTTATGTGGGATTGCCTTTCTGCTCTGTTTTACTGTTTTTTGGTTACTGGTTATTTGATTTTGAAACACATATTAACAATCAACATCAGAAAGATGAAGTAAATTAAAAGTTTTCTTTGTATACACAGGTTTCCTTTTGCATAGTTGCGTATATACGCAGGTTTAGTTAACTGAAGTAGCGTATATCATTTGATTTTTGAAAGAGGAATATTTGACTAGATAATACTGATTCACCCCCCCTCTCAGTATTATTTCCAACAGACATATCCCAAGTGGCCCTTAAATTAAGCAGCGAAAAGACCCCAATCCCAGCAGAAAATGCAATGGACAATGGAGGAGGAGATGTACCACATGTTTTGTGGAACCGCAATAAAGACCCCATCTTCCTGGGCCATGGAAGCATCTTTTGTGCAAATTTCCCCATGTTAGAATCTTATTGTGGACCACCATCCAGATAAAACACTTCAATTTATGTGGAATGTTCCATTTCTAAGACTTTTGGAACCACTTGTTAATTAGATCCACAATACATCCCTGTCAGATGTGAGAGTATACCACTTTGACCGATATGTGACCCTTAGCAGTAATTTCATTACAAGACATCAAATCCTCCTTTGTCAACAATACAATCATTTCTAATCTTAGTTGTAGGGTGTATTATCTCCATTCAACAACTAATGGACCTAAAATTCCAATTTCCTTTATCTCCCTCAATGAGATTGAAAACTAAGTTGGGCCATGTTCCATGTATATATCATTCAAATAATGTAGGTATTTATTATGTATTTGATATAGCAAGGGAAATGAAAAAGAATGGTTACTTGCCAAACCTTTAATTGTGTCTAGTTTGATCTCCACCCTCATCCGTGAGCGCACCTGCCATCTCAAATTTCCAAGAATCCAATGCCTGATCTTCATCATACTTCTCCAGGAAAGAGAAGCTTCCTTTTTCTTCATAGCCCCATCCCTAATCTAATTAATAAACTATTTGCTCTTGAGATATTTGTATTTTATAATAATCTTTCATATACCTTCTTCATTTAGCGGTCTCGACAGGTTCTTTCTCAACAATGTTATATCAAAATGTTTTAAGTCCATGATGCCCCATCCACCCGATTCCACTTGTCGAGATAGATCCCCAAAGTGTACCAAGTGGATTTTCCTGGAGTTATGTCGACCAACTGACTTGAAATTTTCTATAATATAATTGATTCTATTAATAGTCTCTTTTGATAACTTGTATTTACGAAACTAGTAAATGGAAATGTTTTAAAGCACCGATCTGATCATTACCAATCTACCTCCCAATGATAACCATTTGTAAGACCATAATGACAATTTTTTTTCAAATTTCTCAATGATCCATTCCTAGTCCTTATTCTCATAGTTGTTTGGTTTAATGAAGTACCCAAAATATATGAACCCTCCTTCCAAAGGCATCAAATGAACATCGAAAAATTTGGAAATCTATGTAGAAATTCCTTGTAAATTCAAACTATTAATTGTAATATGCTAAAACAATGGACTTGAATCTAATATACTCATTAGAAGAAACAATAAACCATCGATGAAATCATGAAGCATACAAGAGAGAGAATTCAATCACACATAACAAAATGATTTTTTAGGGAAAGCCACAGCTAAAAACCTCTGATATCTATATATTGCATTAATCAGAAAATATGAGAATATTACAATGCTTTGCTAATTCCTGAACAACCTCTGCACTATCTTTATCTCTCTCACTACTACCCAGACAAGCACAAGCCAATACTTAGCCAAATTCTTTCATGCTCAAGTCCCTATTTCCTTGTGTTGTTCCCTTTTGAATTAGCCCCTATTTAATTACGAAATTCCACAATTATGAATTTCACAATCCTCATAGGCCTTCCTCTGATTCCATGCACCATAGGTTTAATTTAGATGATTTTACAACTGATAATACACTATCCCTGAACTCCAATCTCAACTGGGTCTTTCTCTGATCTAACATGAATGACTTAATTATGAGTGAACCTTTAATTTACTGGTTGATCACTGCAAGCAACACTCCACTACTGCAGGGTACACCACACTCTTCAATGGGAAGCATCACATTGTACATTAAGGAACACCACACTTGACTACAAGTAGCACCCCACTACTGCCGATTACACCCCACTACTAGACCTACCACTAATTCCTCCATCAGCTGGAACTAGTTAACTGACTTTAACTCAGTTACACTGAATTAAATAATTACAACTCAAAATAAACTCAACTAGTGCTCCTAATTGCAGGAGATACTCTACATGACTCTAGTTAGATCCTCAACTCGAATTCACTAAGCTAAGTCAAATTAACTTATTTATCTATTACAAGTTACCATGAGATGTGGAGTTACAATTTTATTCCCAATTTAATTCAAGGACAATTAAATTAGGATTTTCTTATTGCATTTTCAACAATCTACAACGTGAATGGATCCTCAAGGTCAATCGAGATCAATGCAAACTTACTCTTGCTCATAATTAAGTTCGATGCTTGCTGAAAACTAGATAGTATTTGATGAAAAGCCTTCCATTTTGAAATAGAGGCTTTTCTGATCAGTATAGGATCATCTACGAACACCAGAAGAGAAAGAAAAATTATCCTTGACAACCTACAATTAGATATGATGCCCTAGATCATTCCTCCTTAATCCTCCTACTTAATCTATATATCACAATCAGAAACAAAAGAGGTGACAAGGCACATCCCTATCTGAGATGTCTCGGCACCTTGAGGAATTCAAATGAAAGACCATTATAATGACCACAAAGTTCACTAATGAAATGCAAGTCATGGTCCATTCAACTATCAATACTCTGAAATCAATATTATGAAGGATCAACCTTGTAATTTTTCAATCCAAACTATTGTAAGCTTTAATTGAATATAGCTTCATGAGGCATGCCTTAATATGACACTATTTAATTGAATGTATACATTCCTAGGTAATGGTGGCAACATCATGAATCTATCTTTGTTCTAAATTTATCCAAATTGTTCGGCAGAAATATGCTTAGACAACATTTGTTTTATATTGTTACCTATAAGCTTGGAAATTGTTTTGTAATTCGATAATTTAGAAGTTAGAGCTATGAAGTTAATGTTTACCAAGCCTGAGATCAAACATGAAAGACAAGATTCCTCAACCATTGCCGAAATTTCCTCTAGCATGATATCTTGCAAATGGATGAAGAGCCCCATGGTCCAGCCATCTGGTATTGGGCTCTTGTCCTTTGCCAATACTTTTAATACCCCTAGAACCTCTTTCTTAGTGACCTATCACCCCATCAGTTTCTTATCCTCGTCACTAAAAATATTGGGCAAGACGTTTATAATCTCAATCTATTTGTCAAATTGAACCCCTTCTCTACCTTTTTGTAACTGACTGAAAAAGCAGACCCCTTCCCTATGAATCTCCTTTAGTGTAAAGATAGAGTTCCCCCCTCCATCTATTTCAAGGCCTCCCACGGGGAAATCTTGTGGTTTGGAATTATGATAATGCTAACTTGGATGTTCGCGTAAGATAAGTTGAGGAAAGTAATGTTATGGATTGGCACTCACTAGAGCTTCGGGTACATGCATAGGTGGGTGCATGAATTTGCTCAAGCCGTGCACCCCACTCGTTGGAGGATCATTGAGTGCGTGGTTGTTCTCCTATGTCAATCACTGACTGAAATAAATTTGAACTTCTTTCTATTTTTAAGTTCGTCTCTCTTTATTTTTCTTTCTATAGAGTGCACTAGACCAAAGGGGAGATTATTTCATTTTGATACAAATAAGGAAACACAATATTATATGCTTCTATGCTTATGACCCATTGAATAGAATTTCTTTATTTGGGGAGCTCATTTGCTTTTAAAATGTGGATAACGCGGAAGGAAAACAACTCTTTACAAATCTATGTGAATTCATTAATCTATTAAAAATCCATTTTAAATACACCCATCTACATATACATACACATATACATAAAACCACAATACTTCACCCCTCTCAAATCAGTAATATAGTTAAAAACTTCATCGCTACACAAGCTTCCATTTAACATTAGATAAATAGAGGATCCTTTTTTGGCATGCATATAATAATTTGTACCTAAAAGCTTCACCTTAAGGAAAAAATAATGCCTTGGGAAAACAATAATTTATCAGTTTCACTACATATCGATGTTGCTTTCTTTTCTTTGAGAAAGTTGCTTAAATATTCTTAAATATAAGAACAATAATTTATTACTTTCACTACGTGTTCCCACTGTTTTGGGCTTTGGGCTTTTCATTCGAAAAGTGAAATTCGATAACAGGTATTCCAAGCCTTTTATATTTAACAAACTGATTTGTTTTGGGCTTTTCATGCGAAAAGTGAAATTCGATAACAGATATTCCAAGCCTTTTATATTTAACAAACTGATTTTTTTGGCCGGACATTATTTTTTTTCCCATTTAGTGACCTTTCTGGTCAGATGCTCATACAAATACTTTTAAATTTAAAAATATTTGTATTGAATTAAAATTATATTTTCATTTATATCACAACCAATTAAAATAAATTATAATAACAATTTCATTAAAATTAAAATTTATTTTCTAATAAAAAATTATAAATCATTAATATATAAATATTTTAAAACACTTTTACTCCAACCAAAAGAATACTTTTATTAATTTACCCTGATAAAAATGATAAATTGCTCCCCACCTCAATACCATACTTTTATTAGTTTACCCTACCAAAACCATACTTCTATTAATTTACCATAATAAATATGATAAAGTCCTCCCTTACCTGAATACCATACTTTTATTAGTTTACCACAATAGTTATCGTAAATTCCTCGCGTCCAACCTCAATATGTATTAGAATATCATGTAAAAATACATGGAATTATGTGTGCGTTGTGAAATGGCGTCCTTGATTAAAAATTAAATAGTTATATAAATTTGAATATTTACTTATATAATTAAGTGTTTTGATTTAAAAAAATGATTACTTGGTTTGTTTAATATTAACATTAAGGGTTTGGAGTATGCTTTAAAATTGCTTATGTTTGGTTAAGTGTTTGTCTTTTTAAGATGTAAGGAAATAGGTTAGCTACTCAAGATTGAGAGGTATCTGGTATGAGTGAAAGCTCGTTATGGACCACCAACCGGCTATTCCAAGTGGAGTGGTTTTCCTTGAATAAGAGTGATGAGTATAACGGTAGTGAGTTAGCATGCATTCATCGTTTTCTCATTTTTAGTTTTTCTTCTCTATTCTTTATGATTCTATTTTTTGTTTGGATTTATTAGTCTTTTGTGTAACTCTTTCTCTGAATAGTTAGTATTGATCACCAATCATGTTCTTAATTCACTATACTAATTGAAAAAATGTATCCTGTGGGTCATTATCTAATTCCACATTCTAAGTAATACATTATGTATAGAGAAAATATTGTATATTTGTGATAGATAACTATATCAAAAGCATAAATAATAGTGCAATATAAGCATAAACTAATTAGTTGGGGAATGGAAGAACATGAATCCGACCCACTCATAAAGACTTATGATACCGCGCAAATTCAATGGTGAAATGCCTCAGAACACGGCATACAATAGGTCATAGGGTTTTGATTTGGGGGCTCTTCCATCAACTCCAATTAAAGGGTCGAACATTCATAAACTAATTAATTAGGGAATTGGAGAACATGAATCCGACCCACTCATAAAGACTTATGATACTGTGGTACATAAATTCAATTGTTCAATGCCTCAAAACAATGCATGCAATAGGTCATAGGGTTTTGATTTGGGTGTTTTTCCATCAACTCCACATAAAGGGTCAAACATTCACAAGAATGCTGCTATCATTTTAGTATTGTAATTTCTAAATATATTTTAATTTATTGGTTTCACACAACATTGACTAAATACAAAATGCATGAATAGACTATGAAACCAAGAAACAATGTATTCATCACCATCCATGCTACTAGTAGTTATCTATAAGAGTTATGTGGTGAAGAAACCTCAAGTTAAAGTTGGAGATCAACTTCTCTTTATTGAGTGTCATGGAAGAAATTTATAAACTATAAGAGTGTTGAAGGTAGCTAAGAACAAAATATTGGACACAATGTAATGTAATGTGCAATAGACAAGTATGCCTCTTAGTACATGTAACTTGGCTTAAGAGAACTAGATCTTTGTACACATACACATGAAAGTGTTGTAATAGAATACACACACCTACCAAATTAATGTGTTTGAACTTTTGATAACCAAAGAAAAGACTTATAATATTTATCACGATCAAAAGAGCTATATACTACTATTATTATAGGTGTGCTTCCATATTTACTCAAGATAATTTTTATGCTCTAAAACCAATTGATATAGTTATAATAAACCTTTAATTTCTCGAAAAAATTAAAAACCAATAAGCAAAATATGTACTTACACATAATCTTTGTATTCTCCTCTTATTTAGATTGAAATTCTCCAATTAAATTAAACTGAATCGATTATAATAAGAAGCTTCATTTAATTTCAAGCATTCCACTAATTTCCATTGCCTCTAAAGTTGTTAATGAGATTTCAACATTGATTTATGTTCGTAAAGATTACAAAATTCCAAATATAATAATATGAGGAGAATGTTGGTGAGACTTAAGCCTAATGGAATGAGATCTCTTCGATTTACTTATTTTTGGATTTATTGGAAACTTGTTTGAATGCTCTTTTCTTATTATTAATTTAAAATGATGATTATGAATTAGAAAGAACCTAGGATGCTGAGCATTTAACAACTTTTTGCAAAGTCATGTCCATATTCATAGCAAAAATTACATTTAAAATGAACATGAGTTGGCTCCAATGTTGACTACAATGTTTCCAATCAAATAGAACTCCCTTTAAGAGTCCTTTCGAAAAATCCATTTCAATACAAGTTTTGACCCAGAAGTTTTTGTCTCCAATAACTTTAAAAATATCATCATTCTAAAAAAAAGTAAGTGGCTTTAAAAATACCATCCATCATTTTAGTAAAAAAAAGAAAGATACTGCAATCTAAATTTCCATATTGTGATTAAAATCCAAAGGTCATTGGATGAAGATCATTCCCCTCAGGTGCATGAAATATGGCTCGAGTTTAAATATCAAATTCTTATTCTCCTAGCTTTCAGAAAGAAAATCATAATAATCATTTCTTGTTGGGTATTTTTCTGGTAAAATCCCAAAAACACAAAAATACAACACACAGAGGCAATGCTCTGTTTCCTTTACTCCACAGGATCTTTTGTGCACAGGGAAGCTTTTAAAAAAAATGATTGAAGAACAGAGTATTACATACCCATAAACCTTTGTATTCATTAAAATAAAATGCCTGATACAAAATTCATCCTCTTTCACTCAGAGGGATTCACCAAAAGAAATTTACCAACAAAATTTACTCTATCTTCTCTTGAGATTTTACTCTGTGTGAAAATCTCATTTACACTGCTGTAAAACAAAATTTTACATATACTGCAGTAAAAATTTAAATAACATTATGCACTTTGCATATTACAAAAACTTGATCTTCATTTTTCTTTGCCTTCACCCTCGCACTGCTGTGCAAACTTCAATTCATTTCATAAGCCCAGTTTTACATTCACACTGCTGTGTGTGTTTTTCACCTACACATTGCTTCCCCTGTTTTTCTTACTCTCATTGTTGTGCGTGCTACTGCTTCATTACAGATTTTTTTTTAAACATATTACAATGCACGAGCCCTTTTTCATTTTTTTATATGAAAACTAAAGCAAAACATATATGAAAACAAAACAAAAACGCACAATTACATTTTACATGCGGTAAATAAAAAACTTAAATGTTTACCAACACCTATGACAACTTATTAAATGCCTTCATGGAAAAAGTCTGGAGTCAACCAAGCTTGTATTTTACTCCAGGCAACATTAACTGCAGGCTCGTATGCATCTTGGAACAATCTACGGCGGACATCGATGGAGTAGATCGAACAGTGGAGGAGAATATCGGGAGGCCTTACTTGACTGAACGATAGTACCCGATATTGTCAGAGATGGTGACGTATGGAGAGAGCCACGCGTCAACACTATATTTTCTCGGGTCTCTTGTGTACGAAAACTGCCTTCACGCAAAGGCGGTCCGAGAAGCATCAAAGTGGTTTGTGGTTTTGCTGCAGTGGTTTTGAAGTGCGCGGTTGAAATTAGATTTCAACACTCCCCTTTAATTTCAACTGCTGGGCATTCAGTCATACCCAGACACTTCCTTAAAAATTCAAAGCTTTTCTAATCCAATGGCTTTGTTAAGATGTCTGCAACCTGCTCTTGAGTTCTTGAGTCCTGCAATGTTCTAGGACAATTTCTCCATTGTTCACCAATTCTCTGATGTAGTGAAACCTTGTATCAATGTGTTTCGTTCTCTTATGAAACACTGAATTCTTTGACAATGCAATAGCTGAGCTATTGTCACAAAAAATCACTGTCGCTTTTGCCTGCTCTTGGCCTAAGCTCCTCAACATCCTTCTCATCCAAACTGCTTGACATGCTGCTGCTGTAGCTGCCACATATTCAGCCTCTGCTGTAGACAATGCTACAATGGACTGCTTCTTAGAAGCCCATGAAATGGCTCCTGAACCCATATGAAAAACATAACTGGAAGTGCTTTTCCGATCATCAACACTTCCAGCCCAATCACTATCTGTGTATCCAACCAAATCTGAATGTTCTGAGACATTATATAAAATTCCAAACATTTTGGTACCTTTGACATACTTCAAAATTCTTTTTGCTGCCTGCCAATGTGCCTCCTTTGGCCTTTCCATGAATCTGGAAATTAAACTAACAGCATACATAATGTCAGGCCTAGTTGTTGTTAAATACATAAAGCTGCCTACAATACTCTTGTACAAACTAGGATCAAAATCCTTGCTGCCGTCCTCTCTGCTGAGTTTTAATCCCATTACTGTGGGAGTGATCGCTGCCTTACATTCTTGCATGTTAAATCTGTTCAATACTTGATTTACATATCTTGCTTGTGAGATAAAAATTCCTTTTTCATTTTGATCTACTTCTATGCCTAAGAAGTATTTCAAGAAACCCATGTCAGTCATTTCAAATTCCTATTTCGTGACTGATTTAAAATTCTTAATGAGCTGATCATCATTACCTGTGAAAATAACATCATCAACATATAAGACAACAATTAAAATTTTACCATTTTTTTCTTTGATGTAGACGGTGGGTTCTTCACACTTGTCAAATTCATTATCCAATCTTGCTTCAGCCCATAAGAGCTTTCTTCAATTTGCACACTTTGTGCTCTTCACCTTTCTTCTCATAGCCTAGAGGCTGTTCAACATAAACCTCTTCATTTAACACTCCATTTAGGAATGCTGACTTCACGTCCATTTGGTAGACTTTCCATTTGTTTTGTGCTGCTATGGACAGCACTGCTCTCACGGTTTCCATTCTTGCAACCGGTGCAAAAGTCTCCTCATAATCTCTCCCATACTGCTGCTTGTACCCTTTGACAACCAGCCTTGCCTTGTGCCTTTCTATCTTGCCTTCAGCATTGCTCTTGGTTTTGTAAATCCATTTCACTCCAATGACTTCTTTACCTTTTGGTAGCTCAACCAAATCCCATGTTTTGTTTCTCTCTATGGAATTCATCTCCTCATCCATAGCTTCTATCCATTTCTTATCTTTAATTGCATCCTCGAAATGAATAGGATCATCAACATGACAAAACAAGGCAAATAAGGAATTCATTCCTTCATCATAAATGTCACTTAGGTTTCTGAACTTCTTACCTCTTTCATTTGGTGTGCAAGTGCTTGAAGACGCACTTGAATTTCCTCCTAGTGGTGTGCTTAGAGAAACACTCTCATTTATCCTCAATGGTGTCCCTTGCTGTCCTTGTGTTGGCGCTGCTATTTGGGGATGCATTTCAGCCACCTCCTCATCATCTTCATCATGAGACAAATAGTTTTTAACATTCACTGTTTTCTCTATGCTTCCATTCCAAGCTTCCTCTTCAATGAATTGAACATCTCTGCTGACGAAAAAATTCTTGGTAGATGGGATATACAACCTGTAGGCTTTGGATTCCTCACTGTATCCAATGAAGATACATTTCTTCCCTTTGCTGTCTAACTTCCTCCTTAGCTGATCTGGAATGTGTGCATAGGCCACACATCCAAAAACTTTCATGTGGGTGACTCCTTGCTTTATTCCACTCCACGCTTCTTCTGGCACCTTGTTCATCACTGCTTTTGTAGGAAACCTGTTCAGAATATACACTGCACAATATACAGCTTCAGCCCAATAATCATTTGGAAAATGCTTTGCCTTCAACATGCTCCTTGCCATATCCATGATTGTCCTGTTTTTCCTCTCGGCAACTCCATTTTGCTGCGGAGTGTACCTAGCTGTAAATTGCTTATTAATTCCATTTTCTCTACAAAATCGTAGAAAATCCTTGGAGATATACTCACCTCCTCTATCAGTTCTCAGAAGTTTGATATGCAGCCCACTTTAGTTTTCTACAAGTGCTTTGAAATTTCGGAATTTTTCAAACACTTCACTTTTGTTTTTAAGAAAATATACCCAAGTTTTTCTTGTAAAGTCATCAATAAATGTTAGGAAATATTGGCTGCGTGTTAATGATGGAGCTTGCATCGGTCCACATAAATCTGAGTGGATGATCTCTAAGGGTGCCTTTGCCCTTATGCTTTTACCTGATGGAAAACTTTCTCTATGTTGTTTCCCCAAAATGCAACCTTCACATAGGCTGTCCGATTTCTCTATCAATGGTAATCCTTTCACCATTCCTTTTCTGCTTAACAAGTTTAGACCTCCAAAATTGAGATGTCCAAATCTCAAGTGCCACAACCAATTTTCATCCTTTGGCACGCTTTGGAAGGCCTCTTGGGTAACTGCTACAATTTCATTTTTGTTTTTCAAATCTGCCCTGATCCTGAGAGGGAACATCCTGTTCCTTGTCATCTTCACTTCAGCAATGCATCGTTTGCTGGGTACTATATCCATGATGGTACACACATCATTCACAAAGAAAACATTGTAACCCTTTTGAATAAGTTGTCCAATACTCAAGAGGTTACATCTCATTCCGGGGACATAATAGA
>APFE030137522.1:43537-63113 GCA_000404065.3 Pinus taeda
CTTCTTTGGATGTCTTAGCTGCTGCTATCCTTGGAAACACACTCTGGTCCACTGCTTGATACAAAAATACAAGGGCTTTTGAGTCCTTCTTCCTATTGCTCTTCAACAGATCTTTCTCTCCTAGAGTTGATCTATTAAACTCATTTTCATCTGCTGGTTCTTCATAACCATCTTGAACTAATTCCCATAAATCTTGATAGGCAAACAGGGCTTTCATAGTTATTGCCCAATAGTCATAGTTCTTCCCATTAAACTGTGGGAGCTGGGTGTTAAACATACCCATACCACTGCTTGTGCTAGCCATCCTAGCACTCTTTAACTATGTTTCTAAATCCTTGACTGTGTATTTAAAACACTGACTGTTTCTTCAGCTTCTTTGTCACCTTCAAAGAGCCTAAGCCTGCTCTGATACCATTGTTGGGGATTTTTCTGGTAAAATCCCAAAAACACAAAAATAAAACACACAGAGCCGATGCTCTGTTTCCTTTACTCCATAGGATCTTTTGTGCACAGGGAAGCTTTTAAAAAAAATCACTGAAGAACAGAGTATTACATACCCATAAAACTTTGTATTCATTAAAATAAAATGAGTGATACAAAATTCATCCTCTTTCACTCAGAGGGATTCACCAAAAGAAATTTACCAACAAAAGTTACTTTATCTTCTCCTGAGATTTTACGCTGTGTGAAAATCTCATTTATACTGCTGTAAAACAAACTTTTACATATACTGCAGTAAAAATTTAAATAACATTATGCACTTTGCATATTACAAAAACTTGATCTTAATTTTTCTTTGCCTTCATGCATTGTTGTGCAAACTTCAATTCATTTCATAAGCCTAGTTTTACATTCACACTGTTGTGTGTGTTTTTCACCTGCACATTGCTTCCCCTATTTTTCTTACTCGCACTGTTGTGCGTGCTACTGCTTCATTACAGAATGGTCAACACACATTTTTTTTTAAACATTCCCCTGTTTTTCTTACTCGCACTGCTGTGCGTGTTACTGCTTCATTACAAAATGGTCAACACACATTTTTTTTTAAACATATTACAACGCACGAGCCCTTTTTCATTTTTTTATATGAAAACTAAAGCAAAACATATATGAAAACAAAACAAAAACACACAATTACATTTTACGTGCGGTAAATAAAAAACTTAAATGTTTACCAACACCTATGACAACTTATTAAATGCCTTCATGGAAAAAGTCTGCAGTCAACCAAGCTTGTATTTTACTCCAGGCAACATTAACTGCAGGCTCGTATGCATCTTGGAACAATCAAGGATGGGTCCTTGTATGCATTTTGGAACAATCGAGGATGGGTCCTCGTATGCATCTTGGAACAATCGAGGATGGATCGGACCGCAGAGGAGAATATCGGGAGGATGGATCGGACCGCAGAGGAGAATATCGGGAGGCATTACTTGACTGAACTATAGTACTCGAGATTGTCAGAGATGGTGACGTATGGGGAGAGGCACGCGTCAACACTATATTTTCTCGGGTCTCTTGTGTACGAAAACCGCCTTCACACAAAGGCGGTCCGAGAAGCATCAAAGTGGTTTGTGGTTTTGCTGTGGTGGTTTTGAGATGCGCAGTTGAAATTAGATTTCAACATTTCCGTTATGCGATCATGTATGCCTGGCTGTTAATCCCATCCTTGGATTGCCGCCATAGGAATTCTTGGGCAACAGGCCATATATCAAAGACCCTATTCCCTCTGGCCATCCATATTCGGTCAGCCATCGCACTAGTCATCAGGCTATCGATCCAGGGACAGACTGACAGGTGATTAAGGACCGAAAGCTAGTAAAATTAACAATCAACCCCTTTTTCCTCGAAAGACTTAACATTATTCTTGCGATGAAAAAAACCCAAATCGAGAATAAGAATTAAATCTTTTAGAAATAGCTTGAATGATTGATTGAAAACAAGAATCCATCCAAGAACAACAAACATGGGCTAAAACTGCAGACCACGTCTCTGAACTAAAACCCCGCAGCTACCGAGCGCAGCACCTAACCGAGAAGTTCAAAGCCCCCCCTCCAGATCGCCCACAGGACGACTTCTTTACCGAACCATTAACATAATTTTAATTTTGAAAATTTTATGATTTTTTTCTTTAAACGATCAACTTTGCTTTAAGATCTTTACTTATTCTTCTATATATTTAATTTGCTTTTAAGACGATGTACATGTTTCTAATGTCTTTTGTCTTTTTCTACTTTTTTGACTTAACGCATTAAATGATTGGTTATATACATGCTCTTTAATTTTATAATACACCTTATTATTTTTCATTTATCTCATTATGCTCGCGGGTGTGTTATAAAGTAAAAAAGCAGCTAACCAACCATTTAATGCTCTATGACAAACTGATTAACTCTTTCCTTCTTTTAAATTATTATACGTCTACATTTTGAACTCATGTACGTACGTACGTACGCCTTTTCTGGATCGCTTTATTTGTGATAAGGGAATGCCCAGAATACATGAACTATTATGTGGCACGAGTGACCACATATGTGCGAATTTGTCGCCTGCAATGGTGTCGAAGAATAACCCAGCAATGAATTAATAGACATAGCCGGAAAACAATAAGGCACTTATAGAACATGCAGTAGTTTTTTTATTAACCGTTATATGTTTTTTTTGGGCCATGGAAATATTTTTTTAATGAAATTTATTTGAAATGTGGTAAAAATTCGTTGAAATTTGCTTAAAAATTGGTTGGAATTTGATTTATAGATTTTATATGAATAGACAAAATTTCCACAAGTTTCCCCATTTTTTACCAAAACTCTCAAAACTTGAAATAGTTTAACATGAAATAATTACCTTAAATTAATATATTGATTTAAAAAAATAGTTCTAACATGAAGTGGCAAAAGTTAATATACCAGATCTACAACCTGCTATGAAGAATTTTGAGAATTGCATACCCACAAGCCACAGTAAGCTTGTACCACATTCATTGCCAGAATGAAAGTCGCAAACAAAAGTGCTATGAAGCTCCACGGCTTTGAGAAATACTGCTCATAATAATAGTGAAATAACTCCCAAAAACCACTTCTAATCTTCACCTTGTAATACTTGGCGCTGAGCACTTCGTCGACTGCAAGTTTCAGATCCTTAGGAGGCTCCACACTGTCATGAAAGAAGGGCCGACTCATGCTCTCCCAGATGTCGGTTATATCCTTGTCGCTTACCACAGTTCTGCTACTAATCACATGACATTTCCTCAGCACCTGAACGTCGTCGGGAGTGTCGATGAGGCAGTCCATCAGTTGAATGAAGCTCGTCACGATGTTGTCACGGGCAGCGTCAATGAACTCCAATGCATGAAGGTTTCTCAACAGAATTTCAGTTTGCAGAGAGGATATGGTCATCCGTGGAAGGTAGATGGTGCGGGACCATTTGTCGAACCGGATGGTATGTGGTAGCCTGGAGAACGATCTGAAATTAATCCCTGCCTTTGCTAACTCCCAAGCGTTATATGCTTTGATTGGATGTTCATCCTCCTTTGGACGAGTAAAGCAAAAGAAAATACCATACATCCCGTCCAGAAAGCTGCAGATTCTTTGAAGTCGCGTCGGTGGTGGGGAGTCGACTTTTATTTGCAGGAATTTGGAAAAGATTGAGTGAATACAACGCAACAAATGCGGCTGCCTTTCTACTGCTGGTACATCGCCAGGTATGTTGATGAACACATCAAATGGAGATAATTTCTTGTATGCCTTCTGCAACAGTGCTGTAATGCCGTCTTTCAAATCGAGAACCCGCAATAACTCAAATTTCACCAAAATTTCTTTGAGGAGAAACAGCGGGATCTGATTCTCCAGCTTGAGAATATCGCAATTTATACGGACACCATACTCACCTCTCTCATGCCGGAATAAAAAGAAAGATAGAAGAAATAAGGAATCCAACGTCATCATGAGAGAGAAATTCTGAGAGTAGTTACAGCGCAGGGCGTTTTGCGGCCAGCTGTAGAAGTGTTCAAACTGCGGCCGCACGCTTTCGATGACTGCAAACATGTCGTCCATGGTCTTACCATCGTTGATGATGAGATTCAACAGTGTGGCCGCGCAATTGACTTTGTACGCTTCATTCATCGACATCTTCGTCATCTCATCATCTTCAAGACCTCCCACTGCGAAATCTTGATAATGATAAGGACCGAGTGAGATAAGTTGAGGAATGTAATGCTCTGGATTGACAGTCACCAGAGCTTTGGGCGCGAGCATAGGCGGCGCATCGTCCGTTACACTGCTTTGATACAGGATCTGGTTAAGTCGTGCACCCCACTCCGACGACGATAACTGAGTGCGCGATGGTTCCGCCATGTCAATCAGTGAGCGAAAGAGCTTTGAACTTCTTTCGATTGTTCTATTTCTTTTCCTTTATGTAGAGCACACATGAACCAGATGGTAGATGATTTCTTTTTAATAAAGCAAGAACATAATGTTATACGCTTCTAATGCCCTACAATATTTCTTTATTGGGGGGCTCTTTTACTTTTAAGTTGTGAATAATGCGACGGAACAACTACTCAGTATTTTCACAACTCTACCTCCTCAAATAGGAAAGTAAGTAGTATAGTTGAGAACTTCATGACTGCGTATTGTTCCATTTAGCATGAGAAGTATGTGTGCCATTATGTTCACATGCACAATGTCTATTTATTTTTATCATTTCATTGTTTATAATGTTTCTTTGAATGTATGAACGAATTCAATATCTGGACCATTTTAAATTTTTTAGAGTATTTTAATTAGCGATAGTTTAATTAATTAGAGAAATTCTCCGTAAAATTATGGAAATTCCAGTCATATTTAGAGAAAATCCGGCGAGGATTTTTGTAAATCCAAGTTATAGTGGTTAAATTTCAAAATTTTATGTGTCCTAGACGTTTTTGATGTGAATCCATCTCCACCATCAAAAACAAGATTCAAACATTCCCTCTACAAGATTTTTTGAAATTTTTTTGCCCAAATTTCCGCCACTTTTGGTCGTCCGCGTTCCCTTCTATTATGTATACTACACAACTTAAACTTGAAATTCCAACAAATCTTTACTGCGATTAGAAGAAATTGATGGAGAATAATTTGGAAAATACTAGAATAAAGAATAGTGAGATATAAAAAACTTGAACCATAAATTTTTTTCCCTAATTGCTTTATGTAATAATATACATAGTTAATTTTAACTAATATATATATAACACTTAATTGATTTAAAATATTTAGTATTAGGATAAAGAATAGTGAGATAAAAAAACTTAAACCATAATTTTTTTTTCCCAATTGCTTTATATAATATATACATAGTTTAATTTTAACTATATATAATATACACTCACTCAATTGAAATTGAAATATCTTATTTGCATATCACATTGTTTGCATGAAAATGTTTTTTTTGCATTATTGCCTTTAAAGGCTCATTCTATAACCCAGTATGAGGTGATGTGTATTTGTCTAAATAGAAAAATAACATCCGCTGTAATAAAACAAATAAATAGAATAAAAAAAATGTATGAGTAAGATGTTTAAATCTTATATTTTTCAAAAATATTTTAATAGAAGATTTAAATAAATGATTTGAAGATCTATGTTAACTAATTTATGTAGATGTCAACTTTATATATATTATATATAGAAAGAAAATTGTTAAGATAAAACAATTTAATGTTGTAATAAAAAAATATTCAATGGAGTTATCAATAAAATATTTTAATACGAATTAATATTGACATATATTTAAAAATATATTAATCATAGAAAAAACATTTTAATTTGTGTGATAAAATGTATGAGAATGTACATGTAATTAAAATATTTTAAGGTATATTTCTTCTATATATATATATCATTTAAAAAAAGATGTAATATATTATGAAAAAAAGTTTGATAGTTAAAAAAAATATTTGGTCCTATATACTATATTTAGCATTTCAAATACAATTTAAACAATGAAAATTAACACAATTTTATTTTGGGCTCTAAAAAATTTACTTATAAACAAATTTAATCCTTCTAAACTTATATTAAATCAGTAGTTAACATAAAAAATAATGATTAATAATAAATATAAATATAAAAAATACCCTATAAATTTATAAAAAATTCACGATTCAAATTTATAATTTTAACATATCACCAAATATCAAACTAATTAAAAAAAAAACCCCGAAAAAATAACACATAAACTACGCGTTGCAGCGATACTAAAGTAGTTGTTCCCGTACAAAAAGCCTATAATATTGTGTTTCCTTGCTTTCATCAAAATGAAATATTCCTCTCTCTGGTCCAGGAATATATAGAGAAAAAGAAAAAGAAATGGTTTTTTCATTTTTAAAGGTTGAACATTAGTAGGATAGAAGTTCAGTATGAGCTTTTTTGTAGAGCATATAATAAATTTTTATATCAAACCTTCACCTTAAAAGACAAGATAATGCCATGAAAAGACAATAATTTATCAGTTTCGCTACACGTCGATATGAGAAAAATTTAAGAAATTTAATTTTCGCGGAGGTGCAGAAAGTTATGATTCTCACGAAGCTACTTTCGCGCAGCGAGCTTGGCGCACCGGGGGGCTGATTTCGCGGAGGGGAGCTTATTTCGCTCAGATACCTTCCCGTGAAGCTAGCGTCCCGCACCGCGGAGCTGATTTCGCTCATTTCACGCAGATACCTTCCGGAAGCTATTTCACATACTTGATTTCCCCAACGGGGAGCTATTTCAAAGATTTAATGAATAATATTTACTTATTGCAAAAATAACAAAGTAGGTTTGGAGTAACACATTAAAATTTAGTATTGAGTTCTAAGTAAAATAAAGTGTTTATAATGATTTACACTTACGCGGAATAACACATAAGTTGTTTTGATGACCCACCAAAATTCGCTCCACTATTTTCTTTCCAATGACTAAGTTCTCTTTTTTTCTAACTCTCTAACCTCTTACAAAATGATTTTTACATTCATATTTAACTCAACATACGATTTTACATTTAATTCATAAGTTGTTTTGACGGCCCACCAAATTTTGCTCCACCATTTTCTCCCCAAAGACTTAGGTTCTCTTTTTCTCTAATTCTCTAACCTCTTACAAAATGACTTTTATATTCATATTTAACTCAACATACGATTTTACATTTAATTCGTTACAGAGCAAAATAATTAATATGGTGTTGTTGTTGAGTGTGATCTCTTACTCTCTAACCTCTTACAAAATGAATTTTACATTCATATTTAACTCAACATACGATTTTACATTTAATTCATTACAGAGCAAAATAATTAATATGGTGTTGTTGTGGTGGAGCGTGAGCAATAGTCGTTGAATGAATGCTTGCCCATATCTATTTACCAAAGTACATTAGATGTTTTAAATTCTTTTTTGTGTTTCGGAATGGTTCGCCCCTGGGTTCAGTCCTTCTATCTTCAAACAGACGCTGAACCCCAATTCTTTATCTTCAAACAAAAACACAACCTCAATCTTTCTATCTTCAAACAGAGACGCAACCTGCAAAAATATATCTCACAAATTTCGCTGCTACTAAAGTGTTTATTGCAGTGGTTGAGATTATTATTTTCAACGCTAAATATTGTTATCTTTTTCTTTGACCAAAGTTAGTGAAATACTCTTACATAGAATGAGAGTAATTTATTGCTTTCACTTCGTGTTCCAGCGCTTTTGGATTTTTTTTTCGAAAAGTACAATTCAATACCAAGTAGTCCGTTCATTCTATATTTGACAAGTTTCTTTTCGAGAAGTGGAATTCAATACCAGGTAGTCCGATCATTCTATATTTGACGAAGTTTTTGTTGGCCAGACATTTTCTTTGGCCATTGTTCATTAATTTTTTTTTTTTTTTTTCTTCGTCGTCTTAGGATACACTCTTCCCATGTAAATAGCTTTTTAAATAAAAAAAAAGGTTTATTGAAGAATTGTATTTTTATTAATTTTTAAAAATAATTTATATCAATTACCTTAATCCCAAACATACATATATAATATAAATTTAATTTCAAAATTCATTAAAATAATTCACAATAATTTTTTATTAAAAATCATTATAATTTACAATATAATATTTATTAAAAAAAATAAAGCTTTAAAATAATCAAAACTTAAGAAACAACAACCAATATAGATATAAAAAATTAAATTCAAAATATCATATAAAAAATTCACAATATAATTTTTATAAGAAAAATAAAGGGTTATAATCATTAACCTATAATACCGCAAAATTTTTAAAGCAATTTTACTCAAAACAACAAATCAATCTCAAAGTACATGTAAATAAATTCCCAAAAATTTATTATAAAAATATATAAATTCCACAATATAAATTATTTAAAAAAATAAATGTATAAATCATTAAACTATAAGCACTGCAAAATTTTTTAAAGCATTTTTACTCAAACCAACCAAATCCATCCTTTTATTAATTTACTTATAATAAATCTTATCTAATGTCAAAATACATGGAATTATGTGTTTGTTGTTAAATGACAAAGTGTTTTTAAATAAAAATAAATATTTATTTATGTATTTCGATATGAATATTTATTTATATATTTACAGGGTTGATTTTGATATAGTATTTTTTTAAATGATAAATTATAACCATATAGAATGTATGTGTGCTACTTAATTGACATATTCTCATGGCTCTTGGATCGAGATCGAGAATATAATTATTTAACCAATATAGATATAATTAAATTGAGAATTTTAATTATTAAATTTTGATTTTAATTTTAAAAATATTTAAGGATATTTATTTAAAATTTTTAATTAGATATTAATTATTTTTATTTTTAAAAATAAATATTTTTTAATAAGTTAATATAGATTTATTTTAGTTATAAATCTATGGAGAATAAATAAAGATTAAAAAGTGTAAAATTTGAAAAAGGTACTCTCAATAGATTTGATGCTTCTAGGTGCTTAATAAATCTTTTCAAATGAATTTCTTGAAAGTCCCTTTGCGCACTTAGATTATGTAGACTACACAACTTAAACTTGAAACTCCAACAAATCTTTGCGGTGTGGTAGACAAAAAAATTAACTGAAAAACACATTTCAAAAATGTTCAAAGTACAAAGTAAAACTATTTAATATGTTTTAACCCCACACATATATTCAATTACTTTATATAACTTCTATTATTAATTTTTGAACCATCAACTTATTTAATAAAGATTTTTCCTTAATATATTTTATATTGATTTGTGGTTGGTTATTTTGGATGGAGAAGTTAAAAAGTGTTACATATTCCTATTTCATTAATTGTATATTTAATAAATTCATTAACTAAGCCTAAAATAAAGCATCTTATAAGAAAATTTAAATTTTCTATATTTATTTCAAAAGTGTAAGTCAAAATCAATTTGATGGTAAACAAGCCATATGATAGAAAAAGGAAATTTAATTTTGTCCATTTGATACCTCTTCAAAAACATTATATTCTTAGCACTTTGTAGTTATATTTAGTAAAAATATTTTTGTGGTGATTATAGTAATTTCTATAATGCTATTAATTACATACATTTTAATGCTATAATTTTTGTAATAACATTACATAGATTTTAATTTTCAAAATGTTTGTCAAGCTTTAATAGCAATTAACTTCTGCAGATTTTTCATGAGTACATTTTCACTTTCTATTCTTGATGTTTTAGTCTCTGATTCACTAAATATTGGGACCTCCTTGAGTACATTTTCACTTTCTATTCTTGATGTTTTAGTCTCTGATTCACTAAATATTGGGACCTCCTAAGGAGTTCTAATTTCTGATCTATAAAATTGAAATTAGAGTTTCTCTTAATCTCATACGAATAAGGCATTGTGTATGAATCATAAATTTTATGAGAAATCTGGCAAATGAACATATGGGATATTTGTAATGATATCGAGCTTGGTTGGTTGAAAATGAGATTGCTTGAACTTAAATCTTCGACAATTAAGACTAGTAGGTGCAGTAGTGTAATCAACCATATTTGGTATTGAATTAGTTGATGGCGAGCACTTGTTAATTATGTTGAGGAGTTATCAAATTAGAAGAGAGCTGGGGCTTGTTTATTATCTTGGTGATTTATCTATTGAATTTATTTTGGCAAGTTTAGTAGGACCTTTTCTTCATTCATTTTTCAAACTAGGTTAAAACCACAAAAGACATTGTGTGGCCTCAAATTACCCATTGGGAAACCATGTATGTTTGCCATAGGAATGCATTATAACTCATCCAAAATCATAGGTTTTCAGTGTGTCAAAGTTACCCTTATAGCCCAAAATGTCTAAAGACCAGTTCACATATAATATTCCAACAAAGGCACTGTTAATGGACATATACATACTCAAAATATAACAAAAATAAATATCTAAAATTATTCAACAAAGGACTCCATAGGAGTTGCGTTCTTTTGCTACAGAATTTGGAATTTAGCACGTTGGAATTCTTTCTGAATTTCCTTTAATCTAGGATCAACTTTGATAGACCATGATGCATGCCTGATAGCTCTGGATACTATGTCTTCATCATCCAATAAAGATGATTTGATTTATTATACTAGGCAAGCCAACCTCATGTATGGGGAGGACCAAGTACCAACAAGAATTATATGCATGAGCCACAACAATGATGTTTGGGCATTTGATTTCCTTCCACTTCTTCTTGACCACCTTGATGATGATGCTCCCTGTCCTCCCTTAGACTCTCTTTCGGTTGCATCTATAGCCCACATTTCTAGATTGTCCAGTTCTCATGGATGGTCTTGCCATTTATACAATAACTGACTACGGAGACCACAAAATGAGTGACTACCCTCCCCTCATCAACTCAGCTATCACTCAAATTATAAACTCCTTGAAGAATTACAAATGATAGTACAAAGAAGCAAGAAACATTAAACCCAAGCAAAGTGAAAGAAGAACATGACATGCTTTCTTCCCGTTACCAGTAATATTTGCTTAGACATCTCACATAATAACTTAAAGCTACAAAGGGTCTATCTCCCCCACACCCACCAGCACTTCAAACCACTTCCCATGTATACAAACACCAATACATTTTATGAGCAACACAATGTTCAACCAAACATGGAAATAGCCATTCCACCTATGTGGTACATTATTTCCACACACACAAGAAGCCCAAATTAAACCATACATTTCCATAAATGATATCCACTTGGAAACAATAGTTTCAAAATAGAATTGACCCACATGAATATGCCTTGCAGATGAACAAACATTGCTAAAACCATAGTCTCTGATTCATAGGGAGGGGTGAAAACCTTAGGGGCATTTAGAGAACCAGTGTGTTGCAAGCAAGGATGGCCAGAGAGAAACAATACATACCATGTTACCCTCGCCATCTAGCCAACGCTAGTGACCTCCCACAACCCTTGCCTCCTTGCCAAGCTTTCTACCCAGCAGGAACAACCGTGTTTTCTCACAACCCTCTGAACCTCTCTGTACCACAACGAAAATGCATGTAATGGCCCCACTATCACCACCTAGAAGGTTATATCGAAGTAATGTTTAATGCCTTTTGTAACACCTCCCATGCCTCCTATCTCATCCACCCAATCACCCATGCCGTTAATATGCCATAGTCACCCCTTCTCCATGACTTCCATCTAATCACCATTACGTGAGTCAGGAAGGAGATAATGATGTGGACCACACCCCAATCGAGAGTCTGTTGCATTTTAAGTCAGCTTAAGATTATGTTATTATCTTGAGGCTCCTAAGATATATGAATTTTGAACATTTGTATCATACTAAATTTAGTTGACACATTTAAGGTGCATTTTGGACAGTTGTGGAGGGAAGGAATTGTTTAATTATATATTAATAAATGTACATTTGAGATTGTTTAATAATAAAATGATATGATAAACATATTTACATGTGAATTTTGATTTTTATGTGTCACATTATATGCATTCTATTCAAAAAAACATAAATAGTAAATAAATTGAATTTATATATATATTTAGTAAATAATTTGTTATTAAAGAAATTATATTAATATACTCATAAAGTTGATTTCTTCACATAAACAAGTTAAATATTTTAAGTAGAGTGATATGTCGGAGCTTATATTATCCATCTTAAATTTAAAATAAATTTTTTTAGCAGAATTTTTGTTGATGAAAAGTGACTAAAAAGGTACATTCTTAACATAATTATGCATAGGTGCACCTATTTGTCCTTCCACCAAATGATAATCTTGTTCTAGTCTTTTTACTTGCACTTGGGGAGAATTAATGCACTACACAATTTCCTCTTGACCTATGCTTTCTTCTAATTCTTCATGTAGAAAACATATTTCAGTCTTGCTTCTTCCTCTCCAAGATTAATTTCATTTCTTACAGTGAGCGATGTATGCTCCCAATACATTGTTGGAGAGTTTTCAACATTAATATGAATTCGTGTTTTTGGGAGGCATCTCAGACATGTCATGAATCTTTTGCGTTGGCCTACACCATGAAACTTCCTATTTGATGTTATATTGACTCCTAAAATGCTAGGATGAGATGGTAGGGTGAAAAAGTAAGGAATTAACGAAACATAAAAAAAAATTAGGAATATAGGTTGGCAACAACCCAAAAGGAGGAAAGGTAATAATAGTATTAGAAGGGTGTCAAAGTATTATAGGGGAAAAGGATAGGTGAAATAATGATTTTCCTTTGTAACGCCCTCCTCCCACATCTACCCAAGCAATCGACCACCTTAGGTAAACATGTGACGAGAGGTCTTTATGGTATGATTTGACCTCCTAAGTCATGTTAAGGAAGTGGAACCAATGGAAACACACCATAAAAGCATTCAACATCAGTTTTAGGACCCTCAAGAACCAATCCACCACTTCAGACAACTTGCCCTTGGGTCTCAGTGAGCTCTTGGAAAATATAAGCCCGAGTCGTACTCATGCTATAGGCATGACAACGTTCAGAAACAATAAGTTGCATTCACAGGCTTACCTCCCAGTGTCTACGGACTTTTATTGTTAGTGCTATGCCATAAACCCTGGGATTTGAACCACTTTTTCAAGCTGAGAGCCTAGGTCACTACCCATAATTCAACCATCTTCTCATAACCAAAAAACAACATAGAAATGATACTATTGAAGTGTTGTACTATTGAACAAACCCTCCCATTTATTTATTTAATAGTTAATATTGTATTAATAAATGGGGACCCTTTTGAAAATTCCCCAAATTTTTTTAAGTGAATAAGAGCTTTCCTTTTGTAAATAATTTGGAATAAAACTTTGGATAATATAAGATATCAAACCAAGTCATTTTAGAATAACTCATTCCAGCTTTATCGCAAATCGCATGATCTAATAACAACAAGGATTAGTCATGAGACAGAATCCGTGAGATGTGATAAGAGAAATCCCCATAAAGGACCCATAAATAACACTTAGCTTATATAATACTTAAGGCTTGAACTATTCTTCAAAGGTCCTTCTCGCAATCACATCACTTTTCTTAAAAGGACGCAAACATACAAAACACAAGAAAACACGAAGTGCGACGTAATCTGGACTCGACGGAACATTAAAGCTATTATAGAACCACATTCGAGTCTGACATATCATAATCTTTCTTATCGCATATCGCAAAATTTTAAAGCAGCTTTGAATTAATCTATTCATAAATCTTCGAGAATTGCAATTTGCAATTTGTGAGAAATGTGAGATCTACGATTTACGATATATGCGATTTCTGAGAATTGCGATTTTTGATTCATCACAATTGCAAAAAATCAGTATTACATGAACATTCAAACCAATCAGAAATATGCGATGCATAATTTTTGATATGACATAAAGAAAATTTTGTGTGAGCCTTAGTGTATAGTTAGTGAGATTTAAAGGCATTTATTCGTTAAACGGCTCAAGATGATAGATATCTTTCTTCTTTGTGTTTGAAATAAAAGCTCCATCCTTACGTGCTTTTAGAATTTACTATGCTAATCGTGGTTTCACTTGCATTTAATGCTCTGCATTTTTATCCTGTTTTCTCCATTTTCTTGAATTACGAGAAGTTTTTGAAGAACAAAACACACACATAAATGGTTAAGAAAGGGAAAAATACCATAGAGGATATTGTGCCTGTGTAGTCTAAAATGCTACTAGTATTCTCTGATACCACTTGTAACAAAGATGGTGGCACTATGACTTGGGAGGTGATGTATAGTTTACTAGAGGGAGAAAATTGAAGTCCTTTGGAAGTTAAGGCAACAACGGATGCCATCAATTCATCTAATGCTTCTTACTTCAAAGCAACATGCTCCTTTCTACACAGGGTTGCTATAAGACCAAAAATCTTACCATATATAGATATGGTAAGATGGATTATTGATGAAGTGGATGCTTTAGATAGAACGTTTAGAAACTCGAGGCTATACATTATGGGATCATTCAAATCAGACAATTTAAGCCAAATGTACCATCTACCGCAACCACATAAGATCTATGACAAAGATTTTATCGAGCATTTCACCAAATAGAATGAAGATCTAATGTACATTATGCAAGCTTGGAGATTTGGATCCAACAAGTTTACATGGGAGAAAACTGGTATGTACCCGATTGCACCTCTGAGAGGTCGATACAATTTTGCAGCTGCAATGTTGTGTAGGTTGTTCAGAAAATATGGTACCACCAAATTTTCCATTGAATGGGGTCCCCTTATTGATGCAATTGTAAATGCTACCATTTTGAACTAGAGTGCTATTTTTTTGGATAACCTAGCCAAGGCCATTAGAGAATAGAGGCATCATAGAATTGTCTCCATTCGGATTATCCATCCCTTTTTCATGATTTCTTATATCATTGATGATGTATGTTTTTTCTCACATTTTACAAACATGGGCTGGAAATGGACCTTAAAAGATCATATGCCCATCCATATTTATCACAATATATTGTGGGAATCACAGTTTGGCTCCCATTTCTATAAGATTTGTCATGGTGTCATGTTACCTATTTATCAAACCATTTTTTATAAGAAATCCCCGAGTCTTTTAGAGGAAGTAAAGATTAACATCTTACCAGTGGCGAGATGGTTCGGTGAGGAATGGTTTACTTATCTTAGAGTTTTCGGGAGTGTTATTGCTCCCCATGTTCTCCCATACTATGTTCTGGATAAAATACTAGCACGAGAAATAGCTTATCAGACAGTGGGTGGTTTAATCGCCAAAATCCTTAAGGAGCATAAGAAATTCATTTGGCCAACCTTCCCATTACAGTGTGGAACTTTTCCATTGCATGATCTCGAGCATGCATTTAAAGAAATACAGAACATCATGGACCTAAACCTGGCTACCATGCCAAGTAGAATTTATGACCCCAACAAGGTTGCTAAGAATTTTACTGCCATGGTCAAACTTAGGTAATTCAATCATGAGGAGGATCCATTTGATGACTTATTTGAGCAAGCCGAGATATTTTCTCAAGTTTTTCACTTAGCATGATTGAAGCTAGACCCAGAGGACCTCAGAGAATTCTGCATGTATAGAAATGAAAGGCTTGAATAGGTCCCTTTGGACCTATTACAAATTCAAGAAGTAAGAGAATCTACTCCCAGCGTTAGCTTGGAGGGGAGTTCCAAACATAATTTTGATGAAGAATCACAAGAGAAGTTAGCTCAGGGTTCTTAAGACTCTGAACATGAATCTAAGAACAAAGAAGATCATGGAGAAATGAACTAGAAGGTCTCAACTAAACAAGACATGGAGAATAGTGCCCTACAGGTTGAAACAGAAAATACCCCAGTCATGAATATGGAATAGGAGTGAAAGAAATTTAATAAAAAACTCCAAACAGAGACTATTCTTGAAGGAACTTCTATATTTTTAGACTCCACAACACACTCAAGAAGTTGTAAATCCATAAGCCACAATACAAGAAATTGTAACCACTCAAGACATTAAGAACATCCTGGCACATCCAAGTTCTGAAATTATTTTGAAAATTGAAGAAATACCACCCTTGGATATATTATACAGTCCTACACATAAGGCTGTATTAAAAAGGGAGAGAAATAAAATAAAGGTAGATGTATTGGCAAGACCAAGTTTTGAAAGTGAGCCAATGGAGATAGTGTGGAGAGACACCCCCATGGATCCATCAGACAACCTCACAAAGCTATCACAGTAGGCAAGAGCTTATGCAACTGCAACAATTGATAAGGCAATAGAGTTTCAATTGCTGAATAAAAAGGAAGAAAGAGTTCAATTACTTGACCAAAAGCTCAAGCGAGAAAAGAAAACCACTAATAAGAAGGCATAAATACAACTGGCACAACTTGAACAAAATTTTGAGCAAATGGCAATACAAAATCAAATAGACATGGTAATGAAAAACACACAGATTCACCAAATGCAAACTATATTGAACAAATTCAAAGGAAATCCTCAAGTAAATGAATTTAACAAAGAGGAACTTCAGTGAAATTATCTTTTGGTGCAGCAGCAGGAAGTATTATGTCAAACAATCTCAGTGATCAAACCTTATTATGAATCAAGTGACAAATAAAACAATCAATTGATTGATCAAAGATTAGAATATGAAGATCTTATCAAAAGAATAACATAATTAATTTCTTCGAAATAATCTGAAGAAGGCAGGAAGGCCTATCTACCAAATATCGAGGAGTTGCACAAAGACATCTTATTTACAGATTGGGACATGGAATTAAAATAGACAGAGAGAGCATCAGTAAGAGCGACCTGTACAACAAACAACATCATTGAGGTAGTCAATGAAAACCTCCACACTACTAATACTATCAGATAATGAAATCTAGAAGCTCTTCCAAACGTTAAACGGTTGGAAGAATGGTGGAAAGAAACAACCCAAACAAATGTAGAAGCAATCAAGCAACTCCCTAAGTTCGATTGGGAAACATACTAGTGGTTTCTTGTGAATCCACATAGTCATTGGATGACTCTACGTTGTTTAGCTAATTCTCCTCAAAAGATGGTGCGACCTCTCACTAATACTTTATTCACGGGGCAATTGAGATCTATAATTGGCCAACCTCCCTAGGTTAATCCAGTGATAGACATTTTCAAGATCAAACTGAATGGCCAAATAGGGCCATTCAATTTGCAAAAGCTTGTCATCATTTATTTTTAGTTTTAGTTTTTGTTTCACTTATTCTGAGGAAGGTTTTTTGAAACCTCCTTAGATTTTTATGTAATAATCCATTTTTGAGGCATGTATTATAGTATTTAAACCCCTCGCATGCATTTAGAGATGGGTCTAGGATTTTATCAAAAATACTTTACAAGACATTACATTATGTGTTTGTGTGAAGGTTTTGATGAAATTATTGGAACATGATCTATTTTTTTTTTAATATCGAAGCATACTCCACTGCAATTGAACTTCTATACTCTTAGAGTATATTTTATTGGATGAAAGTGGATCAATATTGCTGAGCCCATTAGCAGGACCTTTCATATATGGTAATTTTATCTTATGGTCATGTTTTATTTATGCGTTAGCAATATTCTTTCTTTGATTGTCTTATGTGTGAAAATATGAGTTATAGTTATACATTAATGCACTTTTATATGATATTTCAGCTTTGATTCCTTATTGAATACATGAACAATTACTATAAGTGATAAAGTTTTCTTAATTGTTTTGTCTAACTATTTAGCCAAAACAAATATCATTAATGATTTGATTTATTTTGGCAGTTGAATAATCTTTATTACTAATTTATTTGAGACATCTCTGTAGATCGCATATCTTAGTTTATTCCCGAGTATATTTATAGTAAGGGACATATATCAATATTATCATAAAACATGCTCATAACCAACAAATAACCAAAGATATATCAATGATGAAACAACTATTAAATCCACAGAATGGAAAGCACATTTACTCATTAAATACCAAAGGAAAAGGAGCTCTTATTAACATACATGAAATCAACTAAGTCAGGGACCTCCATGTACCACCTCACCATAGCTTGGGCTAAACCTAATCTTTCTTTCAGCCAATCACCCCTGCGTCATATTCCAAGCATGAATGTGGGATCTCACGAAACAAATCAAATGAAGAAAAACCAGGAATTCCAAATGTCAAACCAGCTCAACCCTCAACCAATGATTTCACCTCATGGTTGGAAATAACTAACCATCATCAGATTGGTCTCTACCCAAGCTATCTAGGGCTCCAGAGAATTTATTCCAACCAAGCCTTTCGGGATTCATAACTCAACCCATGACTACTATTGGGCTCTAGAGGATTTGTCCAATAAGGGCTTAAAGGGATAGTAACTCAACCCTCTAAGGGCTCCAAGTTGTTTTTCCAACAAAGGCTTCGAGGACTAGTAACTCAACTCAAGCTATTATAGGGCATCCAGAGATTTTGTATAAACAAGGCTCCAGGAACTAGTAATTCCATCCACAGTCAAACGAACATGAGCACCAATCAGAAAACAAAGATAAAACCTAGAACACCATGGCTATCATCAAAAGATCATAACCAATAAACCACATGCATGTGTCATGCATGCCAGAACTTGCAAGGAAATCATACATGTAATTTGGTACCTGTAAGAAAACGTTGTTGTAGTTGTTGATCTCGTTGTCCTGTTATGCTTTCCTTATTTTTTTTCCTCCTTACTCCAAGTCCCAAGTATGCCACACTCCTCCAAGAGTTCTCCAAGAAAACTCTAAGTGTCTAAGAGCATGAGAGAGAGAATGGAGAGAGAGCTCCAAGCTAAAACTGACAAATATATGAACTAACAAAATCCAAACTGGAAAAAGGGCCTGAACTTATCCTCAAAATCCTTTTTATCATTGAGGCCTCTATTTTCTTCATTTTCCATTATTTTCCTTCATTTTTATTCTCACATGCAACCTATGACCTTTCACCTTCCTTTTCTCCTAATTTACATTTTTCATAAATAAAATGCCAATTAATGCCACTTTGCCTTTTGAAATCCTTTTCCATTTCCTTTGTCAATTTCCATAGACATTAATTAATCACAAGTGATCCACGTCACTATGTTTTTTCCCAACATTCAGCTTGGAATATGTGTCCCATGACCTTGGCTATTATTTTTTCCTTTATTAACTTTATTCCATAGATTTTTTACCAAGGCCATTACAATTGACATTTTCTTGTGATTGTTAGTATCTCTTTATTAGTTCTTGCTTTCAACTTGTTATGGTAATAAAGGCAAATGCCAAACAAACAAGGACATAAGATGTGATGTGAATGGTTGACCAAATTACGTGGCAATCCAAAATTAGACTAATCTTTAACTTGAAAGCCAATCAGCCACGCGTAAGTCCAGTTTTGTATGTGTACTTTCTTTCCAGGGGTCCCTCTGAGATGACCAAACACTGCTAGTTCCACTTTTACTTTTCCACTCCTAAGCACTTCAATCTACACCCTTGATATTGCTTCTCCAGATCCAACATGTTATGAACCAGCTCAAGAAAAGATAGAAAAGATAGATCAATGCCTTAGAATTCAGCCTCTTCGAGGGGGCAACCTCCTTTAC